>MU184745.1:0-14395 GCA_016904865.1 Pissodes strobi
TCAAGAGCTAGAAAACCTAGCACTTATTCTAAAATCATTCAAAAGTAGTAAAATTGTATTGAAAGAAATAACCATTAGTGTCAGCTCTTGACAACCATTGGTATATAGTAAAAATCTAGAACCAGTAGATGTCACTCCCCTTTCATAATGTAAAAAGTTTTATTTGACATAAATAGCTGTAGAAACAACAAAAGAAGACATTTAAGAATCCCCAGGTAACTACAAAATAAAAATAATTACTTAATGTCATGTACGTACTTACCTTAAAGTAACTTGGATTTCTTAGCACAAAACACAACACTCTCGGGCGAATCATAAGGGTGACTGATTCCCGCCAATTCTAAATGTCATCACATTAACCGAAAGCGCTATCTAGGGGTAAACTAGGGAATTTTGTGAAGTAAACACTGCTTGTTATTGATAGATGCCGCCAGAGATACTATAAAAGTGATATTTTGCTTATTTTCGAATTTTGAAGAAATTAAGTGACAACTATTGGTATGGTGACTACTAATGGTACTGTTACCCTAACGTTTCAGGCAGATATGAAGTCTTTTAAGTATGTCTTATTACTTATACTTGCTTAATAAAGGAAAATATTATATACAATTTGTTTTCAGAGACGAACATACATATTTAGAATGAAATGCGCATCGCCCCCTGCAAAGTGGCAAGGAGTCAAGATTGTTGAAGAAAGCAGAAAACCAGCATTTTCAAAGTTATTATTTGCCAATTATTTCTACTTTTTCTGTCTACGTAAGTATGTGTATAAATATACATTGTTACAATAAGAGCAACATTTTGACACAGCATTTCGTTTAAAGAAAAATACTGGATTTTGGGAAAGAAATGGCGCTTGGCCCTATATTGCCTTTAGGAAAAATATTTTAAAATAGTAAGTAAATGATTCAATAACTAAAACGGCTGGGTTAACTGTGTCTTATTTAATTTTAAGACGAATATTTTAAATAAAAATACAGGTTCCAATAGTATTAAAAGGAAAAAACATCACTTAACTAAGGAACCTTAAGAGTGTTACTCTACAGACATATGTAACACCGCAAGGAAATTATTAATTTTAAAGCAAATGAAACTTCCTGGATAACGAAAATCTAATGAAGTTAAAGATATCTACTTAAATTCAAATATAAACAATATAGTCCAATAGGCAATAGGTCTTACCATATCTTGTGGTTTCTGGTTATATCTCATTTCTATTTTAAATAGAGACAGCAAAGACTCTATTTCCTAGAAAATAAGAAAAAAAATAATGCTTAGGTAAATAATGCATATGGATCGTGATTAGGTATCAACCGTCAGTAAAATAAAATTTCGCTAAAATTATTTTAAAAATAACTGCGCAAGGCATATAGATTTTGATATAAGCTTACAAAAACACTGTAGCTATTGCAATTTTTTTTCCGTGGCAATTTTCCATATTAAATTTCCATCCCAATTTGGATCAGCTAAATTAAAGCGCGCTCTCCTTTTTGCTACGCGATTTTAGCGATATAACTAAGATTTTACGAAACTTATCTAAACATTTCAACAAGAAAAAAAATTGCACTGGACACTTAAGAAGTTAATTGAGAATTATTGTTGTACTAAGTATAGAATTTCAGCTGAAGTAACGAGAATTTAGGAAAAAACACTTTTTTTGAATGCTTTTTTGGAGTACAACTACTTTGCCAACTGCTCGCTAGCAGAAAATGTAGGCTTTGAATTTGCATCAAAACGCCTTTTTCTACCTTGAGGAGTGTTTGTAGGAATAAAATAAATAATTTGATGGCATTCCATCTGCTTTTGTTAAGAACTGTGTTTACCGAGGTGTTTACTCTCTGAGCGAGCTCTTGCTTTGTATATTCCAACTTTCGCTTGGATCAGGTTGTTTTCCAAACTAACGCCTATTTTTAAATCTGGGAATAATCAGGATATTGATAATTATAGAGGTATATCTATATAATCAGTAATTCCCAAACTATTTGAGAAACGAATTACAGACCAACTGGCTTGGAGGTATAGGGAATTAAAAGCCGGTGAACAACATGGGTTTGTATAGGGTAAATTTATGGTGACCAATCTGCTTAGTTATGATCAATACTCATTGAATGTCTTTGAGAGAAAGATATGGGTGGATAGCGTCTACACTGACACTGACTTCTCTAAGGTATTCGATAGAGTGAATCATAATTTACTCCTACATAAATTTAGTGCCTTAGGCTTTGGTGAGTCAGTTGTGAATTGGTTTCCCTGTTTTTGTATCGGGTCGCAGCCAATATGTACATATTAATAATTTCAACGCTAATGAAATCTCAGTATTCTCAGGAAATCCACAAAGGTCTCATTGTTGTCCCTTACTTTTCAATCTATAAACGATATTGGCAATTCCGTGTTGCATTAAAAATTTATATTGTTTACTAACGACCTGAGACTATACTATACAAGTGTATTGAAATGGATGCTCTAAATTTGCTGTCTGATCTTGACAACCTGCTTCTGTGGTCCGAGAGGAAGGGTCTGAGTTTCAATGTGATAAAATGTTTCTCTATTACCTTTGATTGTTCTAATAACATGGCTATTTGAACGAAACCTTGCTGGAATATATTTCAGAGGTTAAAAAAAATTATTCCAATGATTCCAATTATTTTTTAGGTGTAGACTATTTATCGCATAATTCATACAATTTACACAACAGAACAGAGTTCCAAATGGTACAATACTAGACTAAGACTAAGTATCTACGTAAAATTGATAACACAAATATAAAAATGTATAAAAGATATTACAAAACATACTAGACACACAAAAAATAACAACAATCTTAATCTCAATCTACCAAGTATAACGGGTGTCTCGAGGCTCAGTAGAGTGTTAGGGTTGGAACAATTGAAATTAACCTTCAAGATAATAAACAAAGTATTTTATTTTATAATGATGTTCATAGATACGAAACTAGAGGTCAAAATAATATTTATCAAATATATACGAGATCAAACATAGGTTTAAATAATCCAATTGTTAATGCATCAAAAACGTTCAACAAACTGCCTGAAATTGTTAAAAATATAAATAGCTTTAATTTGTTTGTTAAAAAGTTAACACATCATTTAGACTTAAGGTAAAAGCAATAATAGAGAACTCTCGAGACCTATAAGCACTGATTTGAGAGGTATTTAATAGCTTATTGTAATTTATTGTATGGGAGAAATAAATAAACGTTTTTAAACGAAAACAAAAATTAATTTTATCCATAATCTAAGTAGGTATGTACTTATTAAAAAACATGAAATATTTACTGTAGGTCTAGATGTAGTGAGCTAAAAACGGTAGGTAGCAGGTATGTTTTATAAAAAATTTTACTGAATAATGGAAAAAAGCCCTGTTTTTTAAATATCCTGCATGTTATTTTTTACCTTGGGTGAACTAATAATATATTTATTTTTAATAATAATAATAATAATATAATATAATTATAATATCGTTTATTGGTCTTCAGAAATACATAGTATTATAGACAAGTCAAAATACATCAATCATAGAGTCTTACACTAAAAATACAATCCTAACTTACCTAAAACCAAAAACATCCAGATACACCAAACAAAAGAAGAATAAGACACTAGCCCTGCCGTACCAATGAATAACAGTCATCAAAGGAATATAAAGGATTTTCAGTCAATAGCTTATAAATTTTTGCTTTAAAATTTCTTAAAGTTAAGGTCTTGATATCTTGTGGCAAAGCATTGTAAAACTTTATTTCCTCATTTCCTCTATTTCTACTTAATCTAGATTGCTTTAGAACCAAGTCATTCCTACCTCTCGTATTGTGGGCATGCACATCAGCTGCCACAACGTATCTGTCAATATTTTGCTTAACAAATATTAATTTTAAATAAATAATCAGAGCATAAAGAGTCATTATTTTCAGTTTTTTAAAGTATGGTCTGCACGAAACATCTGGTTTAATATTTACTATTGATCTAATTGCAGATTTTTGTACCTTGAACACTTTGTCAAGGTTAGTGTTCGCTGCTGTTTTTTCTTGATTTTTGATTTTGCCTTGGATTAGTTTTGCTAGGTTGCGCCCAGGAACGAGCGAACCGAGCGGAGGGCTATGCGTGAAGTGAAATATTAGAACAACACTGTGCTGGTGCCAAATGCGCAGGTCCGAAAGGTGAAAATTTCGTGTAGGTAGACGTGACTGACGTTAATTAATTAATTGTCTTTATTTTAGTTATTAACAAGTTATAACTACATGCCTAGTCTAAATATGTCTATATTAACAAGTAATACAAGCGCATGTTATGTGCGTGGCGTTGTTCGATCAACGCCATTGCTAACAGCAGCTGACACCCTTAGTGGGGGTTGATCTTAGCCTATTTAGATTACTAGGTTATGTGGTACTGCTTTTTGTTTTCGCTTTCTTTGGGCGGACCCTTCAAAGCCGTTATTACTCTTAGAATTGCATAAAGCTCTTGGTTGATGAAAAAGCTTGTAAAATGGGGTATATGTTACTGCCTGGTGGAAGCACAGGGAAAAACAATGAAAAACCCTGTTTAAAACTGCTCATGATTCGAGCAGGGAATCATAATGTTAAAATAGACAAGCACACTATACAACATAAAATAAGTATATACACAATATATATATACAAGATGTATTTACACGTGTGTATAGGCTTACTAGGCGTAGGCCTGTTACAGTAGCAATTGAATAGTATTAGGTCGCATGAATCGAATTTCACGGTCCGACTGCGGAGACATGGACGCTTCAGTGGCATGTGCTGAAATGAATGGCTAAGGTACTGCTGCTGCATATTTATATGCTTCGCATGTCCCTTGTCAGGCCCGGCCCCCGTGTCCGAACACGGTGAGCTAGCCAATCAGGAGGCAGGTCGCTCATACTACCCAGTTGGGCGATGTGCTCCTGCTCTTCTGATACTTTGTGAAATTTGAAAACTTAGAAATAGACTGTTTTCGAAAGTTAGTTCATGGTTTTAGATATTAGATGCGATTTTTATGGTGTAAGTTAATATGCCCTAGGGAAATTGAGTCTAGGGAGGCATTAGTTGTTGATAGAACAAGGTAATTTCCCGATAGATCGTGCCGTGTATTATACGGCGCTCCGGGTTGTATCTAATGTCGGCAATATTTGCTGTAAGCGGCGATCCTTTTATCTGTCGGGCGTAAAACCTGCATGCCAGGGTGTCAATGAATTCATCGACGTACTCCATTTTTGCCCAAGCATGCAGGTCCTCAGTCCGGACTCGGTCTCTCAGAGTTAAGGAAAACGCCGCTCGCAGGTAATAGTTTTGGATCACTTGGAGTTTCCGTTTATGAGTTTTAGCCGCCGAACACCAGACCGGAGCACCGTAGAACAGAGCCGGCCTAATTACTGTTCTATACAATATAAGCTTATTAGCTGGGCTTAAAAAGGATCGGCCCGCTATCAACATATTAAGTCCTTTTTTGATATAGGCATTTTTAGCTGCAATAGCTCGAAAGTGATTGCTAAAGTTTAATTTTTTGTCAAATATAATGCCAAGATATTTAACTTGAGTCTTTGGTAGTATTGCATTATTCCCTATTACAAGAGGAGTGACGTCGACGTCCTTCCTCTTACGTGTTATCACGATAAGTTCAGTCTTAGCTGCATTTAAGGTGACCTTCCATCTCTCGTAATAGGGCATAAGTACACTCAAGTGTTCGACCAAGTTAGATTTTGCCACTTCCGCTTTAGGATCGAGGGAATAGATTGCCGTGTCGTCGGCAAAAAGGGCTTTCTGGGTATTAGGACAAGACGGAATATCTGCTATAAAAAGATTGAAGAGTAGCGGCGACATTACTGTACCTTGTGGCACCCCCGCAAGCAATCTTCTACTGCGCGAGTTGTGGTGGCCAATTCGAGTGACAAAAGAGCGACCGGCAAGGTATGACTTGATGAGCGCTACCCAGTACAGTGACTGACGTGACGTGAGTTCAGGCCTGTTCATTTAGCTTTGCTCAACCTGCTCGGAAAATCAAAGAAATCAGCTTGGAGCAGAACACGAAATGCCACAACTGCACTCCAAGCAGGTATTTCCTGCTCGGACGACTTCCTAGCTTGCTACCCCAAATTAACGCGCTTTTTGTTAAGACAGTACGTGGATAGGATATTTTATATATAGGGATATTTTTCTCAAAAAAGACCATGATGCCTTTCAGCTTTCCAAATTTAACATATTATTATTTTATATTCCGCGGTTTTTGTTGATTATCTGTCATATTTCTGCTTTTGCTCTAACTCCACCTCCATGCTAGCATATGGCATATCTATATTTCATTGCTGATTCAAATAATCCATAATACATTGTGACAGCCGCACTTTCATTAACAGTCAATCTTATTTTCTTAATTGCATATATATTCCGACATAACTTACAACACAAACTGCCAATATGTTCGCTCCACAAGAGACCATCATCAAGATGTACACCCAAGAACCTAATCCGAGAATCATCCGTCCCAGTACAACCCTTTGCCTGAAAAACTTTACTCTTTGTTTTGGACTCATTTAATACTAATTTGTTTGGTATGAACCAATTTTGTGCCATTGAAAGAATGCTCTCAAGCATCTGCTCAGCATCCTCCCCCCTCTCAAGTTTAGTTCCAAATGTGGCATCATCTGCATATAATACATTTGAAATTAATTTATTGCTTTTCTGGAATGCTCTTGGTAGGACATTAATATAAACAAGAAAGAGAAAAGAACCCAAAACAGACCCCTGAGGCACCCCCATCCCAATATCCAATGGATTACTTTTGCCATTGTCAAAACATACTACCTGCGACCGCGCCGACAGATATGATCTTAATAGCTCTAAAGCCTTGCCTCTAACACCATGAAATTGTAATTTTTCAAGTAAAATACCTCTATCAACGCAGTCAAAGGCAGCACTTAGATCCGTAAAGGCAACCAGAAATCTTTCTCTGTCCTCCATAGCAGACATTATGAGCTCAGTAAGCTTTAAAATAAGCTTTAAAATAGCATCGGTTGTTGAAAGACCTCTTGTAAAACCATACTGACTTGGTACCATGATATTATTTTTACCAAAAAAGGATATGAGCTGGTCATACATTAGATTCTCCAATATTTTCGAGAAAATAGGCAGAATAGAAACAGGACGAAAACTCTCAGGTAAGCTCCTGTCACCCTTTTTAAATATTGGACATATTTTTGCCAATTTTAATGCTTGGGGAAAATGACCACTCTCAAAACAACAATTGACAATATCAACCAATGGGTCGCAGATATAGTCTGCTTTTTTTTAGCACTGAATGCACTCACACCATATACATCTTCAGTTTTCTTATTCCTTATTCTACCTAATACCTTTTTTACATCATAAGCATCTACCGGCCTAAAAAACATAGAATTTAAGTTGCAGTTATTTAAATATATTCTAAAATCGCACAAAGAATCTGGTAAATTATCTGCTAAAGTAACTGCCTGATTTACATAAAAATTATTCACATCATTGGGAGTTAAATTTTCTGGTACAACTTGTTTTCTTCTTCTCCCAGTTTCTATGTTTACAATATCCCAGACAGTTTTGCTACAATTATCTGAGTTACTTAATTTATTTATGTTAAAATTTTGCCTTGCTTGAATTAAGATTGAATTATACATTTTTTTATAGTCATTATACGTTTTTTTATTGTTTTCTGTTGGATATTGCAACATCCATTCATAACATAACATCAGTCTACCCTTAGCCTCTCTGACATCTTGAGATACCCAACCACTTATTTTATCTTGATACCCCTGATTGTATTTCTTTAAAGGAAATGAAATATTATGATAATAATGGAAAATGTAATGGAAGTTCTTATACTTTAGTTCGGCAGCTTCCACATTATATATATCTTGCCATGTCTCTTTATTGAAGTTATGAACAAAACTGGTGTAATTATTTTGGCTATAATTTATTTTTATGGAATTTGTGGATTCATTCCTCAAACTCAAATTCACATTAACAATCTGACCATTATGATCAGAGAAAGGCATTAAAACACTATTAGCAAGATTTACTGAGGAACTACAGAACACATTATTTAGACAGTTTCCTTTAATGTGAGTTGGTTCTTTATATAACTGACTACATCCAAAAGATAAAAATAATTGGGTTACCTTCAAGGCATTATAGTCACTGGCCTTGTAAAATGTACATTGAAGTCCCCTGCAACTAGTATTTGTACTTTCGAATTAATACTAGTTGCCTCATGTAACACCTCTGACATTATATTAATGAAATCATCAACAGTGCTATTATCAGGAGATCTGTAAACAGAAATTATGACCAAATTCAGATTTTTTACAAAACACGCAGACAATTCACACACTTGACACTGAGACAATTCAACTATGTGACTTAAATCATTTGCGGCAATACTTCTATGCACAAATATACAGCTTCCTCCATTTTTAATACCCTTTCTACAAAAACAACTAACCATATCAAAATTATTAATAGCGCAATACAGTTTTTTACTTAAATCCAGCCAATGTTCACTTATACATACAATTTTAATGTCAGATCTTAACAATAGAAACTGTTCAAGCTGCAGGGTTTTATTTGACAAACATTGCACATTTAAATGTAAAATAGAAATATTATTTTCGGAAGAAGTTATCTGCATTCTCCCACCTACTGAGTGTGTTTCCTCTGATATCCTTTTTGAAAATGTCTTGCCTTATATTGATTTGGAGCTCTGGCCGAAAAAGCAGAAGAAAATCTTCTGTTAAAGCTATAAGGCTTGACTACAACATTCTCTGGCCATATACAATGGCGACAAAACTGATTAGCATCCTCTGGTTTTATAGACACCTTAAAAGAAGACTTATGGTCAACCTGCCTTGACACAAGCTTCTCACATGACAACACAGTAATGGAGATTTTCTAATATGGTCAGACAATGTTTCCACCGTTCATAACTTGTATTATGTTCTTTTTGGTAGGTACTTACTCAGATACTTCGTTACTTCAAAGATTTACATAACATAAGCATAGCATAGCATAAGCACATTACAATAAATGGTCGATTTATAAATGGGCTTGTGTTATGTTACGCCTGAGTTGAAAAGCAAAAATATTAACTTTACAAATATGATAATTTTGTTTACATCTTTCAAGGAAATATATAGTCTTATGTATATTAATTTATAAATTCTTACCATTCTGAAAAAGAAAAAGCATACAAAAAGCCAAAATTCCAATATTGTGCATTGTGAATATTGCATATGTCATTCTTTCAAAAGGTAAATACAATTATAATTCTGTGTTTTGATCGGTTGAACATAAGCACATAGCATAAAGGCGCGTATTCACCAAAAAAGTGAGCAATCATTCTGCATCATAATCATCTAGTGAGTATGGGCTAGCCAGCAAACAAACTTTTGTTTGTTCACATAAAAAAAATCGAGAGGAAGACGGTACATCAAAGAAAATACTTGTTCATGCTCATTCGGTGTGGATGGGATTCCAATCTCCAGAAGTGCGCAGAAGTGCTCGTGCTTCGATCCCTTGTGCTGCATGCTCTTTTGTTGAGCAGGGTGCCACTATACATGTGTCTGTTTTTTAATATAGTTGCTTGCCAAAATCGTTTTTACAACGAAAGTAGCACTAGCTAAAAATAATTTCTCCTGGTCATTCATATGTAAAACGGTCGTAGAAAATAATGGATCAACTGCGAACCTGAATATATTCGCCATGGTGTGGACGAGATGTCAACATGTCAAGCTAACATACACGAACAAGAACAAATGTCCGCTCTTGCTCGCTCTTTTGATGAATACGCGCCTAAAGTCTTATGCGAAGCTTGTTGTGTTGATCTATAAATTGTCTGACTTAAATCTGAATGTTCTGTTAACTGCTTAAGCTATGTTTATGTCAATCATTAAATCCAGCTTTAATATCTATTACTTACCGCGATTCTAAATTCTATATGCTCTTGAGCAAACCAGAGTAAGTATTTCTTCCATCGTTTGGCCATTATTTAAAGGAAAAGAACAAATTGCCCTTATATGAGAAACAGGAAGACTCTAGTCACATACATATAAAGATTTAACCTAGACACTAATCAAGCAAGAAAATAAAAGAAATTCATTCAAGAATCAAGATAATACAAAATTTCTATCATAATAGTACACTACAAGTAACATATTTGGGAAGGTTCATATACATAACCCTACCTTTTACCTTTGTCATTTTTTTGACATTAGGGCAGTCTCTGATTAGGGCACGCGTTCAGTAATAAGGAGGGAAGTATCGATATTACAGAAGTCGAGAAAAATATGGGTCAAAAATTTCGAGTCAATACAACACTTTTCATTTTAAATACCTATGTAGGTAGTTAAATTATAATTGATTTGAATGAGATATATTACGGCTTTACGCATAAATTATAATTGAATGAGGTGCTTTGCAACAAACTTCAATAAAAAAATAAATAAACTATTTTATAGATAGTTTAAAGATAATTCACATAATAAACACATATTAGAATGAATGAATAACTATGTGTTTGCATCCGTAAAATATGGGTTAAATTGTTGTTTTCTTTTCAGTAATTTATAACGTGAAGTTAGATTGCTAAGATAGATGTAGGTATATTAATTTATTAGGTACCAATAAACCAATATGTATAGCGTCCTCTAGAGTCTAGAATCTAGAATTAATTAATTTTTGTTAAGATGCTTGTTTAGACCATAAATGAAACAATCAAAGGCCGTATTAGTTCCATTTTAGAAAAAAAAGTCAATATTTTATAGAATAATCCTTATTTTCATATTTTCTATAATCATTTACATTTTACGCCGTGAGCCACCACAGTAGGCTTTGGCCATTGATTTGTTTATTCCATTCATTTGAAACAGAAAGATGGCGTCGGGCGGCTCCCGCCGTACGGGTGCCCATTCATGATTTCAGAATTCAAGAAATTACTAGAATTTTACTACGCGTAGTACGAGACATTCCAATGAGGGAGCTCCTGCATCTCTTTTGTTTGGTTGGACGGGCTTTCCCAATGCCTTCTAAGAATGGGGTTTCCTCTCCTTTTTAAGGGTGTTCGGAATTATTTTTTCATAATACCTCTCTGAAAATTATCATTTTCGACGTCTCTGTAGAGTGTAGAGCAAAGAAGGTAATTCTTTCCGGTGCGCCCGCATTGGAAAAAGTTTTCCGGTGCGGGCGCACGGGAATAGTATATTATTTTATATGGAGGAAAAGTGATACTTTTCATGGCGCGCTCGTGTTTAACAGCCGAACGGAGTGAGGCTGGTAATAGAGAGCAAGCCATGAAAAGTAACTTTTCCTCCAAATAAAATATGCTGTTTTTTCTTCAAATGTCGACAAATTAATGCAAAAACATATCTTTTTAATAGTAATAATATCTAATTATTATTAAAGATAAATGGGTTCGCAAGGCGGCTTAGACCACGGTCGTAGGTGGCCTTGCTTGGACCGGTGTCGATGAATTTAAAACATAAAGCTGTCAGTGGACACTGTCAACAATAATTATTTTTTAAGATGGCGTCTCCGATTGCGTTTTAATTCCGTATTGATAAGCAGTTATTGAGTAAGTTCGATTAAATAATAACCAATTTGTTCGTAAATTAGTGATTTTTAGAAATGCAGTGCACACATTGAGTGATAAATACAAATTGTAGTTTAATAAATCTTGAGTTGTTGACGCTTATTTTGTTGTCTGTTTGTATTGAATCTATGTTGCTATGACAACACTTTTACCTCCGCCGGCGGAAAAGTGAAAAGTAAAGCTCCGGCGGAGGAAAAATGAAACTTGACGGCCGGCTACACAGTCGAGTAATGACGGATTTACGGACGTTTGAAGAAAATAGCTATTTACATACCAAGGGTGGAAAATAGCGCTTTCCCTCCCGCGGATAGTAGAAATATCCAAGGGAAGAAAAGCACTTTACTCCTGAGGTATACATGTAGTTTTTTCTGCTACCTCTGACGTCGTTGTTTTTTATATACAGGGTGTCTCACCTCGATGGGCCACTATCGATATATGAAGATTCAAATACTTATGGGAACTTTCTGAGGGGGAGGAAAATTGTTGTTCTCAGGGAGGAAAAGAACCATTTTCCTCCCTCGTTTCGGGGTCGAAAATGACGTTTTCTAGTAAGGTAGTAGAAAATAGTATATTTCATTACCAGTCGGGAAACTAGGCTTTTCCGGTGCGCGCACGACAGTTGCACGGAAGTCGTGCAAGCACAGGAAAAGCTGTTTCTGGACGTGTAATGAACGATATTTTTCATAATACCTCTCTGAAATTAAAACATAAACATAAAATTATTATAATTTTACGTATACAAAATCATGTCATAATACATTTTGTATTAAAATGTAAGCAAACGCAAGACAAGCTAGGCACAGGTATTTTTCTAATATTCATCAAACGTTGCTATGGAAATGTGTTTGTATGCTTTGTTGTAATTGAACAGGCAGCTAATTTTGACGTATTTGTGACAAGTAAGGTCAGAATAAATAAAATAATTTTACTTAAAATTAGACTATTGACGCTCAAATGTACTGGATTAATTTTGTAGACTGCACCGCTGCATAATTAACCCAGTTTATTATACTTTATGCTTATTTTGTGACTAAAAAACTGCAAATTTAGCACTTAAAATTAGAGAGCGGGAAAAATTTTCCCGTGCGGGCGCACCGGAAAGACTTACTTTCTTGGCTCTACAGAGACGTCGAAAATGATAGTTTTCAGAGAGGCATTATGAAAAAGTTTTTCCCGTTCCCTAACTTCAAGTGCTAAATTTGCAGTTATTTAGTTACAAAATAAGCATAAAGTATAATAAATTGGGTTAAAATTATGACATCGATGCAGTCTACAAAATTAATCTAGTACATTTTAGATTTTAGCGTCAATAGTCTAATTTTAAGTCAAATTATTTTATTTATTATGACCTTACTTGTCACAAGTTCGTCAAAACTAGCTGCCTATTCAATTACAAAGCATACAAACACATTTCCATAGCAACGCTTGATAAATATTAGATACCTGTGCCTGTGCATGTGTCTTGTTCGTCTTGCAAGTTTGACGTTTGCTTACATTTTAATTCAATAGTATATTGTGCAACAAGTGCTGAAAATAAGACTTTTCACACGAATGAGACAGTTTGGTGACACGAGCCGTAGGCGAGTGTCATAAACTCTCATGAGTGTGAAAAGTCTTTTCAGCACGTGTAGCACACTATACTTTTTCTACGACTGCTACATACAGGGTGCCCCACTGGGATTGTGGTATAAAATTACATGTTATATGGGAAACTTTTTTATTATTGATTTATCAGAAAATTTTATTCCTAATGAAAGAAGCTACGTGAGTAAGAGATTCTCGCTAAACTATAACTAGAGGCAGAGTCCTAAAATGGAGCCACCGGTGTGGGGTCCCTATTTTCCAAATATTTTGAAAAAGGGGCTCCGGGGGCGAAAGCCCTAGAATGGGGCCTATGGTACGGGAGTCCCATTTTTTCCAGATTTAGGAATGGAGCCCCCGGGGGGCGAAGCCCTAAAATTGAGCCCCAAGCCTTAAAAGGGGGCCCTTGGTATGAGAGTCCTATTTTCTACAGTTTTGCAAAAAGGGGCTCCTGGGGGGGGGTGAAGCCCTAAAATTGGGCCCCCTTTTTAAGAGATCTGGGAATGGGACCTCTGAGGGCGAAGCTCTAAAACGGAGACGAAGCCCTTTAATCTATATATCCGAATAAGCGTGTGAAAAGTATACTTTTCACACGCCGTGTGCAAAGTATACTTTTCACACGATGTTTGAAATGTCCAGTTTTCAAGAGCAGTTGTTAGTGCGTTTTTGTCTATTTTCAGGGCAGTCGTAGAAAAAATGCATTACCACATGATTTTGGATACCTACATAAAATTAGAAAAATTTTATGTTTTGATTTCAGAGAGGTATTAAACTGGGTATGTATGTATGTGACTTCAATGTATTTATAAATGTGGTTGTTGGGGAAACACCCCAACACGTGTAGAAACTATTGTTTTTCACCGTATAGTTTGGTGAGAACACCCTGTATGTATGTAGAGTGAATGAGCCATAATTAAACACAAAATAGATTTATTTCACCCCGGGTACAATCCAATTTGTACATTTAAATCAGCATATGCCAGTTCTTCTAAACCCCTTAGTCCAACCCTAGACGGACGATCTCTTAATTCGAACCTGTACAGCAGTGCTGTCAATATAACCGATTACAATAGAGCCAACTTTCACTAGTAATGGAAAACGTTTGTAATCGTTTTCAAGTTAATGTATTTTTGACTCCGTCAGAATCAGTCTGTCAAATAAAGAAAGAAAACAGCTTCTAC
>MU184745.1:21015-56229 GCA_016904865.1 Pissodes strobi
ACATGGTCATGCCATGACATATTGCTGTTGACCGAGACACCCAGCAGTCCTATTGACGAGGATGAAGAAATGGTCGATCCTGCCATAATGATGTCAGGGCCCGCTGTATTGGCCCTCTTGGTAAACGTTGCTGCTTGGGTCTTTGCTGCATTGAACTGGACCAAATTTCGGTCGCTCCAAGTTTGAACTTTCTCCAGGTCTTGATTAATAGCTGTAATCTGCTCCTGTCTGCGGCGATGAGTCTCAGTCGCTGGTAAGGGTTTTTCTTATCTAAAGTGGAAGACAAGTGTACTGTCATCTGCAAAACTGTAAACAGGATTATTCGTTTCGATCAGCAGGTCATTAATATAGATGAGGAACAAAGTTGGTGAAAGTATTGCGCCCTGAGGCACGCCCGCGTTGATGGTGAATGTGTCCGAGATGTGTCCATCGACTGCAACGTGTAGGGATCGGCTCTTAAGGAAACTGGCCAGCCAGCTGCAGAGAGAGGCTGGGAGTCCGAAGGACGGCAATTTGTTGAGCAGTCCGTCATGCCAAACTCGGTCGAATGCCTTTGAAATATCCATCGCAATCGCTCGAGACTCTCCGTAGTTTTCAATTGCCCTACTCCATATATGAGTGACATAGGCTAATATATCTCCTGTCGATCTCTCTTTGCGAAAGCCATATTGATTATCGCTGATTATTCTGTTGTTCTCGAGGTACTTTAGTAGTTGCTGGTTGACTACACGCTCCATGACTTTAGAGATTATTGGAAGCAAGGCAATTGGGCGATAGTTTGAGGGCGTGGTTTTCTTGCCTTTTTTTGGAACAGGTTGCACTCGAGCGACTTTCCAAGAGCATGGGTAAATCTCTTTTCCGTAAGAAAGAGAAAAAAGCCTAGAAAAAACGGGTGTTAGTTCGTTGGCGCAGTTCTTTAGCACGATGGCAGGTATTCCGTCCGGTCCTGATGCCTTTTGCGTATCTAGTTCTTTAAGGATTTTGCGAATATCATGGTGATGAAACTTGACTTCTGTCATGGTAGTGTTGATGTTCGATATGGTGGGGAGAGTCTTGCCTTGGGGGACGTCTAAGGTAGAGTGCGATGAAAACATTTTAGCGAGAATGTTTGCTTTTTCCTTGGCTGTAGTCGCCGTGATGCCACGTTCGTCCGTCAATTGTAATCAATGTCAGATCGAGTTATGCTGTTCTGACGACTTATAGATGAGATGATGACAATGGTATATTACTGTTTTATAAGAACATCAATATTAATGACCCTCCTTCTCTAAAGAAACCCATAATAGGTAATTTCTAAAAGATGACATCAGGAAATATCCAAAAGCTGGGTGTATCATTGTACACTGTACAATGCATATCAGACAAGTATATTGAGTATATTAAAGAGTCCAAGACATCCTGTGACATGCTAAATCTCTGCAGAATATTTTTGAAAGAAGGAGCTGTTTCTTAAAGCTTTTTATTATGAAGACGTTACTGAAGCTGAAATGCACCACAGAAGATCTTCAGGATCATTTTACAACAGTGGAGTCTTTTAAGAGAACTAGAAGGAGCTGGACCAATCCTTGATGAGTCAGAAAAAGTGTGTTATTTGTTATTAACAATGCCAGAGAAGTATGACAATCTCATAACAGCAATAGGGTCAGTTTCCACAGCAATCACGTTGGAATTTGTGAAAAGTTGACTTCTTGATGCAGAGCTAGTTCAAAGACTCGCAGCCAGATATTGAGAAGGATAAAACTGCATTTAGTTTGAGTTAGTGCATTTAGTTTCGGCAGGCATTCAAATATTTCAAACAAAAATAAGTGTTACGAGTGTGGTGAAACGAGACATATTTACAAGAACTGTCCAAAGTACTTTAAAGAAGATGAAGTTCATATCTAGGTTCATACAGAGGATCATATAGAGGCTTTGCCAAAAGAAGTAGGGAGCATAAAATAAATATGGACAAGGATGGAGAGGACAAGCAAATATGACATCAGAATACAAAGAGAAAGAAGAGGTACCTTCTGTTACTGAAGTTTTAAGTGCAAATATGAAATATTTTCTCCTTTTGAGTTGAAGATATCTAAGCAGTTTGCTATCAAAGTGTATCATTAAAAAATTAGAAAAAACTCAAGCCGATTTGAACGCCATTCATGTTTATACCACCGGGAATTCATAATTAATAAATCATCTTTTATTAAGAACGTTAATATATAGATTGTAACTCATATTCATTTGCAATAAAGCAGACTATTTCTACTAAGGGAAATCAGTCGGAAAAATTGGTAATATTGCAAGGCATATAAAGAAACATGTACAGGGTTTGGTTGAGTTTTGTGACCAATGGAAACATTTTCGTTTTTTTATATTTAAATGTTGGTTATAAAAAATACGAATTGGCTAGTAATTTTTTTATTCAATAAATAGGTATTTTTTATTTTTAGTTATTTAGTAGGTATTTGAAAAAGTTGTATGTAATCTTTCTTAATTGGAATATAAAACTTTAAATGTATATGCATATGCAGTATAGCCACGGATGGACTTTGCAGTAGGACAAAAATCGAAAAAAAACATTTCAAATTTTAAAAATATTGTTTTCGCCAAACGTTTTTCTTCTTAAAAAAAACAAGATTCACGTTAAAATGTTGTCTCCTTATGTACAGGGTTATTCATTATAAATGGACACCCCCCTTAACTTTGTTATTTTTAAAGATAGAGAGCTAATTTCTTTAACGACTTGTAGGTAATCATCTTAACTTTTTTATTAGTAATGAACATATTATACAGGGTGTCCCCTAAGCAAACGCCAATATTTTTAAATGGAACACCTTGTATATTATTGAATTTATGAATTCTTCAGAAAGGTCTAGATATTTCATATATAATGCAGACAATTTTGATTCATTTTGGCACTTTGACAGGCTGTATCTAAACCTTAAGAGATCAAGAAAAACTGTTTTCAGATTCCTATCCTACTTTTCACAAGCTATCAAATGGCACAAATTTTAATTCAATCCGAAGTTATAAAGTGACGAATAAATTCAAAGTTAGATCCAACCGATAGCTTTCGAACCACAACGATAGAAACGTGCAAACCGTATTTCATGTTACCAAAATTTATCAAAATTATCGACATACAATAATTATTGTCAGTGTTTCGTAAACGGTTGAAGATAGCTATAGAATATTATGTATGAAATATCTAGAATTTTCTGGAGATTTTAAAAATGCAATAATATACAGGGTGTTTAATTAAAAAAGAAATAACTATACATTGGCGTTTGCGTATGGGACACCCTGTATAATATTTTCATTCTAACAACAAAATTAGGATGATTACCTACAAGTCGATAAGCAAATTAACTCTCTATCTTTAAAAATGACAAAGTTAAAGGGCGTGTCCGTTTATAATGAATAACCCGGTACAGCGGCACAAAAGCTGGACAATTGCTATGATGGCCTAAGAAAAATGTACCTTTATTTTTAACATTTGACAAAAATGCAAAATAAAAGGGTCATTTGAGATTAAATTAGCATCCAAAATCTGAAATTTCAGTTAAATTCAATCGAATTACAAAAACTATATTTCGGGCATTAAAAAATAATTTTATTATTATAAACTTAAAAATATAAACATTATGATTCAAAAACACCCCCGTATTCCACACATTTTTCTAATTGTCTCCTGATATAGTTGTAGCTATATCGAATTTCCTTGTCATATATTGATGGAATCTCTCAACGAACAGCTTGAGTAATTCTTTCCTTTAGAATGTCAATATTGTCAAGTATTAGAGTGGTGTTTGTTAACTCTTTCAGACGCCCCCAAAGGTACAAATCAGCCTATGTCAAGTCGGGGCTTTTTGGAGGCCACAGAACTGAGCCGTTCCTTCCAACCCACCTTGGTCCAAATTAGAACCATTCCACTGCTTTCATAGCATAATGGGCTGGATGATAATCCAAAAGCAAGATTTTCATAAAAAAAAATTATCCAACATCTCCAAATATCTGTTTGGCCGTACAGCTTTCACAGGAAAACGAGTTAAAGTAACAAAACATTTTTTCGATGAAATTAGTAACGATATAAAATTACCAGAAGAAAAAGGGTTTTAAAAAATTACCTATAACAGTATTCTTCTTCGCAATAAATAAAATACTTTAATTTTAAAAATATAGTGGATAAATTTAATTTTTTTGAACCTTCCCATTTAGTGTCCCTAAGTGGTTGTGAGCTTCACAAGCAAGCCATAATACTACATGCGAAATACTCTAATGATTTACCTGAAAGTATTGCAAGGGAAATATTAAATTTCCGCTCTGCATTTAAATATAAATACAGTTTGTTACGCTCTATCTGTCCTTCTAATAGGCGCAAAACCTTCACTCCAGCTTAGAAGGAACCGAGAGTGAATAACTTCAAACTGTATGAATTTACGAGTGTTGTCAAATTAGGCCCTAGCTCAAATATCAGAGAGTAGGGGTGGGTTTTATTTATAAGGCGCCTCGGGCTTGTAGACGGCACAAGCGAGAAATACCCCAAAGTTGAAATATGGAACTCGTTTTAGCTTAAGCTTTGCGACAAAATAAAAAGATAACCAAAAATTTCTTATTTTTTTTTCTATCAAGAAAACCGATCAATAAAACAACAAAGATAAGTTAGAAAATTAGATCAGATTTAAATGCCGGAAATTTATCAGTATTAATAATGGAAAAATAATTACTCAAAAATTAATCAAAATCAAAGTCAATAATAAGCAAATACTCGAATATTAACCTAAAAAAACTAAAGTCAGCGACAAATACTCAAACCGTAATCAAAAGTAAATCCAGAACGTTTCAATTATTGAGTGTAAGTAATAAAAAATCAGATGCTTACTTCAGCGGCCCTCTCCTCTAGAATATTGAAATCAAAAGCTAATCAAATAAAACAGGTAGATAGACAAACAAAGAATCGGTTTATTGCTATTAAATGAAATATATCATGGCTGATCAAGAGAAAGATATAAGAAAGTGACCAGTAATTATAGCAGATTAATTTATGGTAACAACTGTATTTCAGTAGAAATAGTAGGCTTTACTCGGTGTACTTGGTGAAGTAAATCACACGCTTTATCTAAACAAACGCCGAAATATTCAATCGGAATCTATGATGAACACGTTAAGCATTAATAAAAAAAACGTCAATAAAACATGAACGAAGGCCCGCGATACTGCAAATATTTACTCGTTATGGGAAAATTGAAGTAACTCGAATAATCACTTTATCAATGGCTAATTAACAGACGTCAAATCATGATTTGTTACAGAGCCAAACCTGGACGGACGATCCCTTAGTTCGAGCCTGTACATCAGTACTGTCGGTATAATAGATGACAGTATAGCAAACTTTCACTCGTAAAGGAAATCGTTCTTAATCGCTTTCAATTCAATATATCCTTGTCTCAGTCAGCATTATGAACAATAGTCTATCAAATAAAGAAAGAAAACAGTTTCTAACCCTTTTAATCTCAAATGAATTCGGTATGTGTCACCGCCCACTTTTATTATGTGGTTTTGCCGCTAGGCGACCAGCTCAAAGAAAGAAATTAATCAAGTCAGTGCTCTGCTAACACTCCACGTTGCTAGATCGGTCTCGTCACCGCGCTCTAACAAGTGCCTCTTCGCGCCAAAAGGTCAAATTCCTTTTTGGGCCAATTTCTCTTCTTGTATGCACAAATATTAGAGAATATTTAGTGCACCTCAGTTATCTTTGTCCAAAATTGGACAAAGACCTCCTGTGGTCTTTTTTAATCAATTCTTCGAAGTCAGAATGATAGCGTCCCCTTTGGAAAATTGAACATAAGATGGCGGATTGACATTCCTGGTCGAATAATTTCTGCAAGCAAGGTGAAAGCGGGATGTTATGGTTTCCGTAAAACAAACAAAGGAAGTTGGAAAGTAACTAGTAAAATCTCTCCCTGTAGTCCCTTTTGAAGATACAGGTAAAGCAGTCAAAGTTTAAAGGTACGATTTGTGAACGTTGCTAAGTTGGAGATCTAAGCATTAAAATAAGAAAGATAGAAAATTAGATTTAAATCAAACAATCAAGACTTTTTAGTAGATATTCCTAATTTCAGGAAACCTTTTGTATATTTATTTTCTATGTGAGTATGTATATATGAATGATGAATGCATGTAAGTAGGTTAAGAACTATTCAAAAATGGTACTTATATGTTTACATTAATTGCAAATGAATAATTGCATTATTAAAGTACATTAACATACCTATCGAGTTTCAATTCACATAATCCATGTTCAAAACCCCATCACCCTATTCTAATACAGTCCACTACTTCAATTGCTAGTAGCAATTATACTGTTAATTGCTACCTTCACCTTTGTGGTTTGTGGTCAAAATAAGTTAATTAAATTAATTTATTTGTACCGACCACAGCTAGACAGGCGTAACCAAGGAAAACCCTGTCGTTAACGATACTCGACTATAGCGATATCCGTCGATAGCAATTTACCCGACGGTAGAAGTAGCCTTGTCGATAGGACCCTGTGAAACAACACATATTCAAGGTTCCACACGTAACTCATAATTGAAGAGCATTATAACTCGGTAATCAAAATCAACCATCAAGGAAAAGATAAATCAGAACTAAAAAAAAAACAATAATTTACCTGTGTAGGGGGGTAGCCGGTTGCTTATCGCTAGATAGCCTTACAGTTGGACGAGAAGGCCTCTGTAAGAGATTAGAAAGGGAATTAAAAATCCGCCCACGTGCGTCACAATGTTAAAATTATGGCGTTCACAGAAAGAAAAAAAAATGCAAAAAAAACTAACTTACCTCGCTAAAGCGGCATTCAAATCCCACAAAGGGCAGTTTCAGACACCTCAGATAAGGCACAGATATGGACTGAAGCCATTAAAAATGGCCCGGTTGGAGAATCACATTAAAAGGTAAAATCACAATCGATTCCAACCGGTACCCAAAAACTGCTGACTCAAAGAAAGGTCGAAGTAGAGTGACGCCAGTAAATCGAAAACTCGAGGAGCAGGCCACTCGAGAATCCCCACTTCGAAAATCTGGCTCCACCAATAATGAACGCATGGCTTGACAAGTCACATGTTGCTCTCAATAATTCATCCAAGGGATTTAGACCTGGGATTTCGATGTATCGGCATCTTCCAAAAAACCAACCTACCTAATAAAAATTCCTAATTATTCCGAAGGCAATTAAGCGACGTCAAAGGTTCTTGGCGACATAGCTAGATTTACGGTTTCATAACTTGCCGGAACCGAAAACAGCAGTAAACCACCGACTTTACTCTCGGGGTCCTTACGCGCCAAATTCAATCCTAAATTAAAATTTCTCTAGCAACGCAAATTTTATTTTTAATTACCTCGATCAGAATATCGTCGGAGCGAAGCCGGACGGAATCTACGAGGGTTTTTCGCTAATAAATATAATTGCGCTTGAAGCTATTGGCAACTCCAGAAATCAATACGCCCACTATGCGGAAAAAATTTGAACCTAGAAAGCGAGTAATCATCGACCGGCGTTTGGCCATTTTACATGTGATTTTCGTCCAGATCGTATCTTTCAAAGCATTTATAGACTCGTGTATTCGTGTTTTTCATTTTATAGTTGCTTTAGGACGTTTACTGGAGAGAAAAGTGTATTTCTTTGTGATTACAAACATAAAACAATGGCATCTGGCTCAAAAACGAAACATAACACAAATTTTTGTGTTTACGATTGCCATTACAGAAAAGGAAAGGACAAAAACATTCATTTCCAATATTTCCTGAATCAAAATAGTGGTATTAAAGTTAAACTGACAAATGCAGCAGAAGTTGAAGAAGAGATGGATAAGAGAAAGGCATGGGAAATGCTTTATTAATGGGAAAGTCAGTTACTAACACTATGGACTACTGTGCAAAAGGTATTTAATATTGTTAATAATATGTTTTATTATATATGCAACTCTCTATTAATTACATTTTTAGTCTGTATACTCTATATTTTCTGATAATAATAGAGGTATGATATAGGTAGTTACTGTTCGAGTTAATTTCTTGTAAGTTAAACAATAATAAGTATAAAGCAGACATACTCAGCATGCAAGAAGTACATATTCCTATTTCAGAACTAATATATTTTATTGTTCCAGCAGTAAAGATGATTCAGCCAAAATTAAATAGACGTGCGGTACCGTCTTTGAACTTGCCAGAGAAAAGTCTTGTGGTAGAGGACACAGAAAAAAGAAAAAGTCAGAGTGCCGTGAGAAACGCGCTGCTAAAAGGCAAAAGGTGAAAGAAACTTTAAATTCACCTGTTGCTGATGACCCACTCTGTGTAGCACGTGAAGACACCCCAGAAAATGATCATATTTTGCATTTTGCAGCAAAGATCTTTTGAGGACCTCACGGAAGAAGAAAAGGTGGTGGTACACAATTTGTTGAAAATGCAAGGTCAGGGTACTTATCTTGTGGACAAGGAAGTACAGGTTAAAAGTGGAGATTTATTTCAAACATTTGCGTCAACAATAATTGAAAAAGATTCGCATTTAAACTCTTTGACAGGTATTCCTACATTTAAGTTACTTGACTCAATTATATATCTTATGGCTCAGTTTTATCCAGATGTAGAGAAACGGAAATTATTAATAAAATATAGGATTATATTAGTTTTCATGAAATTGAAAATGGCTTTAAAGTTTAATATTTTATCCTTTTTGTTTAAAATATCACCAACATTATGTAGAACTATATTCATTGAATATATATCTCATTTGGCAAATATTTTAAAAGTGTCTATCCACTGGCCTTCATTTGACGAAGTACAAAGAAATATGCCTTTATGTTTTAACGATTTTAAAAGTAGGAGGATAATAATCGATTGTTTAGAAGTACCTATAGAAGAACCGAAATGCGTATGTTGCCGAGTCCAACTAGCAAATATAGTTCCCAGTCCTTTTTAAAAAGTCACTGCCCCTAAAGTATAGTTCCTAGACCCACCCTGCCATTTAAAATGTTACTCTATAAGGAATAGTCACTTTGAAGTATATTTCGAGAGTGACCGGTTAGTGCCTACCTACCATAAAAGTGGAAAATAAACACCCCGATTCCAAGTGGCAAATATGTAATTTAAAGAAGTGGCTGGAACTACCCTAATCTTCGAATATGACACCATAAAAGACCAAAAAATTTATAGTAACTTTTTAAAGTAGCGGCCACTGTGCCACCAACAACTGCTACCTTAATGCCTCCATTAAGTTTTTGTTACTTTAGAGTAACAATTTAAGTTACGGGGTAGTGGCGGCCACGACACCTAGTTACTTCTAATTTATAGTAGCATTGAAAATAGCAAAATGGGTACTGCTACCTTCCTAGGTCACTATAAAGTTATTGTTTCTATAAAGTCGCCTCTGAGTAGTTACAATTGTCACTTTATCAATCCGAAGATTTTAAAGTTCCAAACGGGTAGACTTGGCCTAATATATTATCGTTCCCGGTACTTTGTGGGAGCATATGGAACTATTTCAAGCTAAATATACCTAGACTAAAGCTTTTTTCCTTAGTTATTTTGTTATTTTTGACGATGGACTAATATTTTAAAGTTTCACGCCAGTTTCAAGCAAATTCTTCTTTTTTTTTATTTTATTACTACATGGGTTTCTATTGCAAATAATATAATAATTTGAAATGTTTTGCGAGGCGCCCGAAAATTTTGTCATATAAACCCACTATTTTATTCAGTAAAGTCGATTGCGTTTTGGAATTTACCTACAAAAGGCGTTAAAATCGCATGGTAAATAACAAAAAAATAATAATGGCTTCCATAATTATTTTCCATCATGACCTTTATTTTTATGAAATGTGAAATTGCATGAAGAGGTCGCTGCGAATAAAGTTTAACGAAAGTTCTACATGTCGGTGGAAAACACTTGGCTGCCACGAACCCGCGACTAGGCAGCTTCGTAACAGATAAGTCGAATTCACCAGTAGGCTACTTTATAGTAACACATCATAGTAACTCTTTTGGTGGCAAAAACTACCCAAGACACTACCCGGCTACTCAAAATCTTTCCCCATTTTGGTCGTAGTTACTTAGCAGCTACGAATATACGACGTAGCCGCCGATGGTCATTGCCCACTTTGTAGTGCCTTTGATAGTAGCAGTAACGTATCTGCCACCATAAATGCTAGTTGGGAGTAAGAACATATTCCCATTATCAAGGTAGGCAAAGCATTAAAATTATGACCGGTGTTAGTTCAGCAGGGCTAATTACTTTTGTTTCTAAAGGATATGGTGGCAGGAGCTCTGATAAGGCCATTTTTAGTCAGAGTAACCTAATTGATAAACTGATGCCAAGAAGAGGCAGTATTATGGTCAATAAAGGCTTTTTAATAGATGATATATGCGACCATAGATTTATTAAAATTAGTAGGCCTCATTTTCTTAAAAAAAGAAGCAGTTTACAGAGGACGAATCAAAGGAAAATATTTATTTTAATTTCAAAAGCCAGGGTACATATCGAAAGAGTCAATCAAAGAATGCGAATCTTTAACATTTTAAATACTCCTTTGCCGAATAGTTTAATACAAGTTTTTGATGACATTATGTTAATTATCTGCGGAATGGTAAATCTGCAAACTCCAGTGCTCTCGAGTAACAAATTTTAGATAGGTATTCTTAGTTTTTTTATTTTGCTCTTCATATAAAGTAAGTCTAGTGTAAAATAAATGGTTGTTTTTATTAGATTTAATTTGAATAATTGGAAAACATTTATTTAATGCAACTCAATATTACAATACAATAAATACATAATTCTCTAATCAGTGCTTTAAAGCTCTGGCCTCGAGAATACTAATTACAACTTTTGTGTCAGTAATTCCCGGGGCCCGTATGCTTTGGGGGCCCGGAGACCGGGCTTCTATTCAATAATAAAAAACTACATCGATATTATTAAGAGCGCCATCGTAAAAGCTAAATTCGGAAAACGCAACATGACATTTTGTAATTTTATGGTCCTTGTATGGCTGCTTTAATTTATCATAAGTAAAGTATTCGCTAACGTTACATTTCGTGATTCGTCTATTTAGTAATAGATAACATTTTCCAAATAAAATCGTAATCGTTACTTATAATGTACTTATGCAGTATCAAAACTCGAATGGGGCCTAAGGCCTAATATTAAATAGGTTAAACTCTAAACATTTTTCGATATTGCATGTGTGTCAGAAAGGAACCATATTAGAGTAGGTATATCATTAATATTAATATCTTCGGCATTGCAGACTTAGCGTTATGTTTGTTAACAACTTGGCCAGCATTTTCCAATCATTTATTTCTATTTAGTGTTGTGATTTTGAATGGTAAGTTTTAATATTACATAGTATCCTGCATCTTAGTTTTTTGTTTTACATGGCTGATGGCGGAAAGAGATTTTCTGGTTCACAATACCGAAGGAAGAATCGAGGCTTTCGAATTTATTTATTTTATTTATCTATTTCAACGGCAGAGCCAATTTACAAAAAAAATACACAAATATAAATACAAGGTCACAAATTGTGGCAAATATAAATATACAAAATCTCCATAAATCCAAACTTAATAACAATATCACAAAACTGCACAGGATCAACATTGCATATACTTACAACTATCTCAAAAAATTTGACTAGACAACCTTTCTTTAAAAGATCTTAGGTTACCTATAAAAGGGTCAAGGTCAAGCACATTGCATGCACTCATCATTCTTGTTAGCGGTGAGAAGAGTCCATAATTTGCATGGTGAAAGAGCAAGCGAAACATTGGAGGATTATGACAACTATAGTAGGTGTTAAGGGGTATATTTGATAAAATCACAGGACAATAGTAAATTCCATTTAATATCTTGTAGAATATTAACAGGTCGGAGCAAACTCTTCTATCTTTAAGACTCACAATGTTAAATCTGGTCTGTATTTCTTCATAGTTAATATGGAAGTTGTTGTAAATATTAATATTCGCTCTAAAGGCAATAGCACGAAGAAAGGCTTTTTGAACACTTTCTATGGTCTCAATGTGGCAGTTATAGGAAGGTGACCATACTGCACAGGCATACTCAAGTCCAGATCGGACAATGGAAAAGTAGAGGATTTTTAAGCAGGTTAATGATAGTTGCCCAGAGTTACGCAAAACGAACCAAAGATTACGCATACCTTTGTTAGTAATTTCAGAATAATGAGGCACAAATGTCAATTTACTATCCACCAATACACCCAAGTCTCTAACACTAGTAACAGACTTAAGTGCCGTACCATCTATAGAGTAAATGTTTACTGGTAAATTATTTAAAGACCGACCAAAAGAAATGCTTAAACATTTTTCAACATTTAGCTCCAATCCATTTTCCGCAGACCACACTATCAACATCTTCCTGCAAGAGTTGAGCATCAAATGGGGTTCCAACAAGTCTATAGATTTTAAGGTCATCGGCAAATAATAAAAAATTAGAATGGTGAACAGCATTACAAATATCATTGATAAAAAGGTTAAATAAAATGGGACCTGTATGCGAACCCTGTGCGACACCCGAAAATACTTGAATTTCATGAGACATAAAGTTACTTATGCGTGCAAGTTGAGTACTATTTGAAACAATAGTTATTTGTTTTACTAGGCAGCAAAGTAGTAGATTGACTGCCGCGGCTGATAGTTCATAGCCGAGCGTAGCGAGGCTAGGAATTCAGCTAAGGCAGTCAATCTACTTTGCTGCCGAGTTGAACATATAATTTTTTCTCCGATTGTTTATAATGATATATGTATATTGTATATTTGCAAATTATTACAATTCCCACAATCTTTTTATTTTTCCTGTAGTGATAAATTAAGACAAAATTTGATAGAAATCGCAATTGTTGGAACGGTTGGTTGCTATGGAAATGTATATGTCCATAATAATTATAGTTTGACAACTTATGTCAAACGTCTTATTCCCATGGAGACTAATCACTTTGCTGCCTAGGCAGCATAGTACTTACTTTGCTGCCTGGACAGGAAAAGTAATACTTTGCTGATTGATATGTGTCTGCAAAATTAATATTTGCTGTCAATCGGAGAAAAAACTATAAATCCAATTCACAAGGTCCATACCCAGACCCATAGCCGATAACTTTCGAATCAGATGCACATGACTTACTCTGTCAAACGCCTTCGAAAAGTCAGTATAGACACTGTCCACTCTGCCATACTTCTCAAAGGCACCCAACAAATAATGTGGATATGCAAGCAAGTTAGTTACGGTGGATTTACCCTCAGCAAATCCATGTTGTTCATTAAGAATTGAAAAAGATTGTCAAGCAATTTAGGGATGACAGACTGTATACTTATGCCCCTATAATTTGAAATATCACTTCTGTCACCACTCTTATGTAAGGGTGTTAACAAACTTGTTTTCCAGAACTCAGGAAAATAACCAGAGGCTAGAGAAAGGCTGAAAATATGATGGAGAGGTTTGCTGAGAGAACATACACATTTGTTTAACAAAACTGATGGTATACCACCTGGGCCATAGGAGTATTTAGTCTTAAGGTTGAGTATTGCGTCATAAACCTCACACAAAGATATCTGAACTGAATTAAGATAGAGAACATAATTAGAATCATAATCTGGAACAGTACCTTCATGGATTTTGTAAGTGCTTAAAAAATGATGGGCAAACAAATTAACCATATCCTGACCCGTATCCACAAACCTATCATTTAAGTAGGGATAGGAGTTGGCATTACGTAAGCCGTTCACATGCTTCCAAAAGTTATTAGGATTCTGAATTACATCATGACTAATCTTGGAAAGATAGGATTGATAACAATTATCACGTAAAGCTTTACAGTTATTTTCAAATTAGAAAAATCCATGTAATCAACTTCACTCTTAGTCTTTTTAAATTTTGTGTGTGCAGCTTTTTTTGCAATAACAGATTTTTGTAGTTCACGACTGAACCAGGAAGGGAAAGTCGATGATTTAAAGTGTTTAATTGGAACAAACAAATCGAGTGCATAATATAATATAGGTACTGTAAAAATTATCAACACATACATTAACATCACTTAAAAGAAACTCCTGTTCCCAAGAAATAGAACATAAAATACCATTCAGTTCACCAAAATCACAGTTTTTAAAATCGGGGTGATACACATCATACTTGAGAGAATTTACTAAATTAATAGGAACCAACATTTCATACGCTAAGTGGTGTTGTGTGATATTCGTAAGGCGACAGATACACATCTGTCAATGTGTCGCGTGTTGTTCGCTCCGTGTTTTTTAGTAAGTTCGACTGGTTTTAGGATTTATTCACCTGTGATTGTGATTGTACTAGAGGGATCGTTTGTTCCTCCTTCTGTCAAGTGCAAAGTCTTTTGGTGAAAGGCTGTAATACTTTGTAAATTTAACAAAAACTGAAGCATTTCCCCAGGAGAAATTGTGAGGTTGTGTCCTGTTGTTTTATCTTTCTCTTCTGTTTATCTGTTTACGGCCTTGGGCTCCGAGGATTTCCGAGGTATCAAGTGTGCCGCTATTGGTGCCAACCGAATTTTGGTTACTGAACTGAAGTGACCACTACACCCCCCAAAATAATAACAACCGGAAACGTTTCCACAGGTCTCAAACATGAGCAGCTGCAGCAAGTGTATGGGGAAGGAGAGTGACTCTTACGCACTTGCTAAGTGTGATGGTTGCGACAACCTGTTGTGTGCAAACTGTTCGGGGCTTTCTGCTTCTGAACAGCGGGGAGTGACGGTGAAGAAGAGATCACCCTGTATTAGTTACCACTGCACCGAGTGCACCCGTTCGAAGCAAAATGACGTCAAAAACGATACCTTTTCAGCTTTACAAAACGCTGTGATCAAAGCGATTCAGGGTGGTTTCGGCGAAGTTAAAGAGCTGCTAACCCAGGATCGAGCGAACGGTAGCAAAGCCTTGAAAGCTACAGATAGATCTCTGGGTGTGGTGTCTAGGAAAATGGACGATTTATCCACGTCAATAAGCACCTTTATGCAATCAAATACACCTACTTCAGTCGAGGGCGCCATGTCTGGGGACGGACACACAACGGAGGGAAGTGAGTTGGCGAGGCTGAAGAGTGCGCTTGAGACTTTAACCACCAAGTACGAAGCACAGCAAACCGAAATGCTTAATCTCAAGGCAGACGTAGCCGAATTATCCATGAAATTGAACTTATTATCATCAAGCAAACTACCTGTTCAAATGCATCTCGCTCATACTCCAACTGCAATATCCCAGTCTGCAGTCCAGACGCTAAACCCCAGCTCGAACAGCTCATCTGTGCGGTCACCTATCAGGGCGTCACAGTTAAGGAAAAAGGGTAAGTTGGTGGGTTAAAAAAAAACCAACGACAAACTAGTGGCATCTACGCCGCAGACATCCATCTTTGTGTCAAGAATTTCTCTGGAAGTGAGGGAATCAGACCTTGTCGAATATTTAAAAAACAATTTTGGCCCTGACATAAGATTTGGGGTAGAAAAGATTGATGTGAAGTCCGGCGAGTACAGATCTTTTAAGGTCAATGCCAACAAGGAACTTGAAGACAGATTACTCAACCCGAATAATTGGCCGGAGAATATTTTAATCAAGAAGTTTTTTCGCCCCCACGAACCACGAGGTAACAACACGCATCGGAACCAATCCCGGAAATTTGGCAACAGAACCTCGGCAGGATGGTGAAAGTCTTACCCAAAAAACAACTAATACTAGAGCTCGGCTGGTAAATCTAAACGCGAGAAGTCTTCGTCTGAAATCCTCAGAACTCGAGCTCTTTCTACATTATGAGGGATACCCAGAAGTGTTGTGTGTTACGGAGACATGGTTGTCAAATAATGAAGCCTCTTGCTTTAAAATAAACAATTATGACCTAGCATCATACTACTGCAGACAGGACTCACGCGCGGGTGGCGTGGCTGTACTGGTGCGTGAAAATTTTGCTAAGTTCAACCCCGTTGTTTTGGATGATGTTCCGGCAATTGAAAAAAAAATTGAGTACACCGCAGCACTGTTGCAAACTTCGACCGACACACGAATTTTAGTTTGTTGTGTATATCGAGCCCCTGGAACTGACCTTGATGAATTTTATGTGGCCTTGGACAAAATGTTAGTTCATTTTTGTAAGCGTAATGTATTTTTATTTATTTGTGGTGATTTTAACTGTGATTTTAAGTGTAACAGTCATGAAGTTTTAAATGTTAAGAATATTTTCGGTTCATATGGACTTGTGCAATCGTTTTTTGAACCTTCTAGAGTCACAGGTCAGTCCTGCAGCCTGATCGATAATGTATTTACAAATGCACCTTTTACCATGGCTATAACCCTAGATTTAATTTTCTCTGACCACAGAGCCCAGGTTTTGTACTTTGAGCCCGGTGAGTGTGCTGACAGCACAGCGCCCCCCTCTAGGAAGAGATTTTTTTCTCGAGAAAATAAAAATACCTTTATTTACTTGCTTTTAAAGGAACAGTGGCTACCTAAATTGCATCATCTAGATCTAGAGGATAAATTCACTTACTTTTTTTCAACTTTTTACAGTTTGTTTGACATGTCATTTCCATATCAAACCAAACGAAATAAAGCCACAAGGGGTAAACGTAATCCTTGGATAACTCCTGAACTTATCAGTGAGGGTGTTGAGCTGAGGCAGCTTCACAGACAAGTAAGATACTCAAATAATAATGAAAACCTTAAAACTCTTTACAAGGACAGTACTAAGTTAAATAAAAAAAATATTACGGTCGCAAAAAAGGCTTATTACTCTAATGAACTGCTAACTTCACCTAATATTAGTAAATGTGCGTGGGACGTTATAAACTCACTCACCAGCATGAAACTTAAAAAAAAATCAATTCCCGATCGTATTGTGCACTGTGGCAAGGAAGTGACGGGACAGAATGAGATCGCTGATGTCTTCAACACCTTCTTCATCGAATCGGTGGACCAACTCTTGAATGGTGCAAAGCGTGATGTGTGTGGTACAGAGCGAAGTGGTAGCACAACCTTACCCAACAGTGCCAACTGCCATACGATTTTTTTGACACCTCTAACCGAGAATGAAGTTTTGACTATTCTCAGGTCTGTGGCCATTAAGAAGTCTTGCGGTGTCGACGAGGTTCCCTGCAACCTAATGAGTTACTGTGCGGGAGAGATTCTGGCTCCTCTGACCTACCTTATAAATTGTTCCTTCGAACATGGCTACTTCCCGGATGTCTCGAAAAGGGCGATCATAGTACCAGTTTATAAGAAAGGGGACCCGACTGCGGTGGAGAATTACAGGCCGATCGCCCTGCTGTCCGTGTTCTCGAAGGTTTTCGAGGGGGCTTTTCGGGGAAGATTGGTGGGTTTTTTGGAGTCCTTCCGCATATTGACCTGCAGGCAGTTCGGGTTCAGAGTTGGACGATCAACTACTGACGCCATATTATCATTTTACCTGAAGATCCTGGGTAATTTCAACGAGGGCCGGAAATCTGTTGGGATTTTCTATGACTTCACAAAGGCCTTCGATACCATAAATCATGCGACACTATTGGATAAACTGGCGTATTATGGTATTAGGGGGCCGGCATATGACTGGATAAAGACCTACCTTTCAGGTAGGAGTCAAGCCGTGAAATTGTTGGGTGATGGTGGACTGACTGTATCTGATTGGGCAAATGTTAGCACGGGCGTTCCCCAGGGCACTGTACTGGGGCCTATCTTATTCCTTATGTTTATAAACGACCTACCTCTGCTGGCCGGCGATAGTTATATAACTCTCTTTGCGGATGACACGTCGGCAGTTGTCGAGGGGAGTGATTATGAGAGTCTTTGCGCCAAGGCGAACAGGTGTGTGAGAGATATTGCTGCGTGGTGCGTGGGAAATGGCCTTTGCCTGAATACCGCGAAAACTAACTTTCTTGTTTTCACCCCTATCAGGGTGACCCAGGACAGGAGTCTGCTTGTCAGAGACGGGTCATCAAATCTTGTACAGCGTGAAGACGTCACCTTCTTGGGCATTGCGGTCGACTCTCATCTCTCATGGACTGGTCAAATCCATAACACCTGTAATAAATTGTCATCCAGGAACTATGCTGTACTGCAGTTGAGAGATTTTGTGGAGAAACCTATCCTTAAGATGTTCTATTATGCTACCGTTCAATCGGTCTTGTCTTATGGACTGTTGGCATGGGGTAACTCTAGTAACATAAATAAAGTTTTGATAAGCCAAAAGAGAATAATAAGAACTATGTTCCGCTTACCATTCAGAGCCTCCTGTCGCCAAACTTTTAAATCAGAACGAATTCTCACCGTTATTGGTTTATACATTTTTGAATGTGCTTGTTATGTATTTAAACATCTTAATGAATTCCCGAAGTGCGGGGTTATTAATCGTTACATGACAAGAAATGCTGAAAGGCTTTTCATTCCTGGTGCCCGGTTGACCCAGGTGCAGGAGGGACCTGGGATCACTTCCCTTAAAATTTATAACCACCTGCCTTCAAATATTAAGGATATTCGGATTCTCCACCTCTATAAGAGGAAACTTAAGTCCATATTAGCTGAGAACCCCTTTTATTCATTGACTGAATTTTTTTCACACGCTTTTATTTAATGAAATTTTGCTTAGTTATAGTGTTTAGATTTTAATCATTTGTATCTTGTTTTTAATGTATTTTTAAATTTGTATTTGACAATTCCAACATATGTGATCATGTCAATGGAAGTAAATGAATAAATAAATAAATAAATAAATAAACTTGCACAAGCAATAGTGACACCCACAACATTTGTAAAAATTAGGTCTAAAAATTTACGATATGCATTCGGAATGTGATTAGCCTGCAGCATGCTAGCATAGTTACAGGCCAAGCATAAATGATTAGTTTTGCTCATTAGCAGATCTAATTTGAAGCTCCTCATACGCCTTTTTTATTGCATTACGCTGTAATTGAGTTAGATCAGCCTTAATGCGGACATCAGAATCAGTCAAAAGACCTTTATTTTTTAGACATAAAGAAATCAAAGCAGAATCAGCCAAAACAACTTTAAGAGGCCTTACTTTATTATTACATGGTTTACCCAAACGGGAAGCTTTAAAATTATTGCACGCAACGTTGATTTTAGTAAAACAATCCACAACATTACTTCTGTCAGGGTCAATTCTAGCTTTGGAATCTAAGGCATTACTTTCTGGAACATTAAACAATAAAATATTCTTAGATCTAAGATTGCGATCTTGAATCTCCGAACAGATGTCACTGGCGCTATCAGGTGGAGCATTTTTCACAGTGGAATTGGGGTTATTCTGAACTTGATTCTTCAACACTTCAATTTCTTCGCGTAACTGCGAAATCTCATTTTCATATGGCACCGAAGATTTGAGTTGTTGAATTTCCATAATCAGACCAGTAAGCTTATTGTTTTGCTCTGTAAGAGCATTAAACATTTGCAAAATAATTAAAGCAACATCACTCATATCGACCGTTTGTCTATTAACCAGTTTTTCTTCTATTTTGGTACCTAGACTGTTCCAAAGGTCAGCAGATGTCGCCGATTGGGAAGAATTAGACTTGTTATGAACAGGTGCAGAGAGATGGTTTGAACGAGTTGCTTTAGTTTTTACAGGCTCAGCTGGACGTTCCTCATTTATATTGAGCGAGGCACGACACCTGACCCTAATTTTGCTACATTTTTCACAAGTCCAATCATGATTACTTTTCTTCCTTGTTTCTGCACAAATTTTATTAAAATCTGAGGCAGAAAGACCTGTACAACCAAGATGGGACAAGCTGCTGCATACACAGCACTGTATTGCCCGCGATTTTGGAAAAATTGTTTTGGAACATTTTCCACGCGCTGCCTCAGAACCCATATTAAATGTTAAAGAATTACACCACAAGCCGGCAACGCCGCAGAAATTCAAATGCGCTGCAGGACGTAATCATAAAATGCGCACGGCAAAAAGGTGTTACTCACTCAGCCGCCTGTTGAATTCCCAGATGACATCCGCTGATAAGCATTTTAAGATCCTTTACACAAATAGTGCACTATGTAAAAATCGACCTCTCCTATTGGTCGATTCATCTCGTATTACAGTATGTCTTCGTGATGCGATCATTTTCTGTCAAGAGCTCTCGTGGTGTAGAGGTTTAGATCGTTGGGTCTCACCTGGACGACCTGGGTTCAAACCCCGTTGCTTTTTTTATTATTTTTTTTAAGATTATGTTTCTAAACAGTTTTTTTCTTAATTTTGGGTATGTCTTGGGTTAGCACCTGGTTAGTTTCCTTTTCTTGAGCCCCCGTAGCGAGCGAAGCGAGCGGAGGGCCATGCGGATCGACCAATAGGAGAGGCCGATTTTTATATAGTGCACTATTTGTGTAAAGGATCTTATAATGCCGCTGATAACCACGTGAAAGCGATCGAATTTTGGGCGATTTCCATGCAATCGCTGAAGAAAAATCGTCGCACTTAATCACACTTATTACTTGGAACAACAGAACAATAGGGTATAGAGGTTTTTTAATTTAATGGGTCTTAAACCTAAAGAAAACAGTAAATTAATGAAGAGCAAAACACAAACAATGTTTACGCTTTAAAAGCAACGTTTAGCAATAATAAGTATCAAAGAAGATATTTGTTCTAATTTAGTTGTAACCGATTTAATTAGATAATTTGCAGTTAAAAAGGCCAGAAAACTCAATTTTAACGTGTAAACCCGTTTAACTGGCTAAATATATAAATTTTATTTTAATTACGTTTTCATTTTTATGTATGTCAATAAATAATTATTGACAATTTAACTTTAAAAAATGTTTTTTTTATTAATTTTCCCAATTTGAAATGGGATAGGCAGGACAAGTGTCAAAAGTCACAAAACCTGCATTGAAATTATTCCAATAAGGTCTAGACACATTTTGTGAAAATGCTATAGATAGGCGATTATTAATGTGAAGTTTTGTACACATTCCAAAAACTGATGAAATTTTCCTGCAACACTCTTCTATCCTCCACATCTCAGATGCGGCTGAAAATTTAAGGCTTTATGCCTACATTTTTTGGAGGTTCAAAATGAACATTATTGGGCGTGGCACGTGAAAAGAATTTCTGCCATCGGCGCCGCCTGCGGCGGGCTGCTACCTCTTGTGCTGATGATAGGCAGTATAGGGGCCCAAAAAGCTGAAGAATCCCCGGGGCCCGTTTCGGCTCTCGGCGGCCCTGCTGCATTTAAATATAAATACAGTTATTGAGGTGATTGATTTATTTTTTTTTGTAAAAATCAAACCACTGTCTCAAATTTTCCCGATGTGCGCACTGTTTTTAACAATTACTGTTTAGTCAGCTTCTGCTGAAAGGTCGTTTTCGAAGCTTAAGATCATAAAAACCTATTTAAGAAGTACCATTCATTAGCCAGACAAGGCTAAATAGCCTAGCAATACTAAGCATAGAAAATGAATTTGCTCAAAAAAATAATAATTTTGATCACATAATCGATCAATTTGCGTGGATGAAACCGAAGAAAGAATCTAATATTTAATTAGGTTTACAGATTTTTAGTTTACGTTTATTAAATATTTATGAACGTGTTAGTTGGTTGCCGTTTATATAATTTATATTCCTGTGAATAAAAAATATACGTTTAAAATTATGATGTATTATTTTTTGTTTAATTTGCGTACTACACAAAATATAGGATTATTTTAGACTCCAGCGAATAGATTTGCCCCCGCTGCGCCGACATTTCTAGCTAGGCCACTGCAAAGAACCATATATTAACTTTTTTAAAATCTTGACTTGATGGAATCCTAAATTCGGGTTTGTCCCTAGAGATGCTACCAAAAACGTTGAATTGGTTTCAATTGGATGCTACACAGTCACACACCCATTCGTAGAAAAAGTACATTCGTCGGAAAACATAATAAATTTATGAAACTAGCTATTTCCATTGATTATTTCCCTCGCATTAATTTCGACTAATCACAATACTCAGTTCATGTGTCAGTTTTTAAGTGGATAAATGTGTAACAGGACCTGTTCGGAATTTTTCCAACTTTTTTCTGGAAAAATTTTTGAGGAGCATCTGTCAGTAAAAATAATTTAAATTATACACTCTTTTATTTTCTTGGCTCAGGAAACAATCTTACCAATTGTCCCCCATACATCTAATTTTTACTCTGGAAAGATTAGAATACTCGTTTCTAAGTAATATGGTTAACCAAATGGCCTTCACACAAGAGAAGAAATCCTTACTAGGCCAGTCAATATAAACATCGAAGGTCGCAAACGCGCATGTATCTACGATTTTTTTTATATATTGTTAGGACTCGTGAGAGTAATTTATACCCAAGTTTGCCACCCTGAAAACCTTGTGCTAGTCCCGTAGTGCTCAAAAAACGTCAAAATGTTGGCACTTTTTTTACTTTTTTCAAAAAAAACTAACCTAAGGAAGCTTTTTTCGATTATCTTTGTTCTATAATATATTTTTTTACGGGAAACTAGCTACAATATGAGCCCAACTTGAGCTCTTTAGGTCCATTGGTTGGGGAGATACAGCCAGTCAAAAATGGACAAGTTTTCCAAAAAAGTGAAAATTTATCGGTAGGGCCATATTCCAAGACATGCACCGGCAAAAGTGATGATCCTGAAGAGAAGTCATGGGGAAAGGATTTGTTACGAATCGGACCAGCTTCAATTTGGTTCTAAAGTGATGCTTCTGGACGTCATAGTTTCCTCAAAAACCGAGAAAATAGTGAAACATCCAAGTTTAGGAAAATAGTGAACACAATGTAATGAATAATTTTGGTACATATTTCTTAAAAAAAGAAACGTAGAAACATGTGAAATTATCGCTTTATATATAATAAATAGCTTCATATGAACATACAGTGAACAAATGAACGAAAAAATAAAATAAACAACGTAAACATAAATGCAAACTAGGACAGTCAAGCACAAACTCCGTAGGAGTTTAGAATTTCGTCCTTTTGGAAGGACCGGGTCCCATCCAGTCTGGATCAGTCGAAGAGGGAGGCGAAGAAGGGACGACGCTTTCTGGAGGTGGAGGCGGGTCGTCATATGTTATTGGGTCGTCCACTTCTTCGTCGTCATCCTCGTCCAGGACGATAAATGTGACGTTACTACAACTTCGCCCTTGGCAAAAAGAGCATAAATGATAGAGCACTAGAGCCCTGCCTTTCTGCAAGTGCACGATCCTAGGCACCTTTTTTGCATCTACAAGCCACCATTCTAAGCGAGGTCTGAGGAGCGGGCTCTGCGCACATTCTGACAGGCATGAGACCTTGCTCGCTGGTGACCCATCCCCAGTCACACGGGTTTTTATCTATCCCCAACCATTTTTGCACCTGGTGATAGGTCTTCCAAGAATGACATTTTGCAGCCCTGATGTGGTCATTGCTGCATATTTTACAAATGCAGTATATCGCAGGGAGTTGAGCGTTCCCTCATCTGCTCCGTAGAGGATCATGAGAATCTTTTCGCCAGCATTTCCCACTTCTTCTTGATTGGAGTTTGGATTAAAACAAATATTGGCGAGCTCTATCCAGTAGGTTAGTTTAGGTGGACTGTGCACCACTTCATCTTGCCTTGCCAAAAGAGGATAGAGGTGGTATCACACCCACTGATGTCATGCAGGAACAAAACTATCCCCCTTGGATGCGGCATTTCTCCACATGTGAAGGAATTTGCGGGATATTGAGTGCATTCTGACCCACCTCTGCCGCCTTTCTGAAAGTACACGTTTGTCTGTCCAGAGTTTAAGCCATTTAGGAGGACCAGTAGGTCGACATCCTCCCCAATTATAAAAATTATAAAAACTTGCTCGAATGATGAGCTCTTGCGAAGGGCAGTCCTCACCATATCAACATCTGCATCTTCTTCAGACTGATGTACCTCGATACCCTGCCTTTCGAATTCTGTATGTATCATAGTGACCAGGCGGTGTTTGTTAGATTCGTTTGAGAGTAGTTTTGCCTGAGGCACTTTGATGGGTTTTGGTTCATCAAACAAAATGTCACTGCAGGAGAGAGAAGCAGAGCGTCGCAGGCGTCGAGCTCATTTAGTACTCCTCATAGCTGCATCTTGTGAGTATCCATCGAACACCATAGCTACGTTTTTACCAAAGTGGCGTAGCTGGCGTATCCTGCCACAATGGCTCTAACTGAATCATTTCGATGCCAGATCACCTTATGCAGCAGGTAACCACCATCGACCACTGTAAACGCTCTGTCTGCTGGGATTATATTTTCAGGGAGCGGCGTAAATGCTGCGCATTCCTTCTTCAGTGAACAAGGGCAACGGATAAGGTGCCAGCTCATACTCAAAATGCTGCTTCAATTGTTCATCTCATTGTTTTGTCACGCAGACCCTCTGGAATACGGTGAGAGGATCAACATCAACCCTTCTGTTAAATACTTTCATAGAGGTGGTGACTGATGCCAAGGTCTTTATTTTATCCTTTCGTTTAAAAGTCACTTTAGCAAAGGTGTTACCGACAATTTGTTTCACTCCTTCCGCTCCCAGTTTTTGAGTCAAGTGGCAGTGTAAATTATAAGCTTTTATTTTATTGTGGTTCGTACTTAATGATTTCAACGATAGATAAATATATATATTTCAACAAAGCGACTGCGGTGTAACAGGTACAAAGCGAACTCGACGATCCAGTGATAGAATGCAGCATCCCCGCGCGCACGCCCCGTATTGGGCACCACTGGAGTAGCACACGTTTATCAGGGTTGCACACTTGGATATAAACTACTCTCAGGGATCCAACAACATATTAAAAAATCGTGGATGCATGCGCGTTTGCAATGTTCCGTTTTTTGTGTCGAGATTGACTGGTCAAAAACTACGATGTTTCACTATTTTTTCGTTTTTGAGGAAACTATGGCGTCCACAAGCATCACTTTAGAACCTAACTGAAGCTGATCCAATTCTTTACAAATCCTTTCCTCATCACTTCTCTTCAGAATCATTAATTTTGCCGGTATATGTCTTGGAATATGGCTCTACCGATAAATTTTAACTTTTTTGGAAATCTTCTCCATTTTTGACTGGCTGTATCTCCCCAACCAATGGACGCAAAGAACTCAAGTTGGGCTCGTATTATAGCTAGTTTTCCGTACAAAAATATATCATAGAACAAAGATATCCGAAAACGCTTACTCTAAGCCTACTAAGAGGGCCAATACAGCGGGCCCTGACATCATTATGGCAGGATCGACCATTCCATCATCCTCGTCAATCGGGCTGCTGGGTGTCTCGGTCAACAGCAATATGTCATGGCATGACCATGTTGCTAACATCGCAAAATCAGCCTCCCAGAAGCTTGGTGCGCTATTTCGAAACAAGAAACTCTATACACCGCAGCAGTTGCTCTTGCTGTACAAAGCGCAAATAAGACCGTGCTTAGAATATTGCTCACATATCTGGGGTGCCGCACCAAAGCATACCCTAAAGCTGCTGGATTCCATTCAGAAGAGGGCTGTGCGTCTCGTCGGCGATCCGGAGTTGACCCGGAATCTGGATAGTCTGGAACATCGCAGACATGTGGCCGAGATGTCTCTGTTTTACAGATACTTTCACGGCAGATGTTCCCAGGATTTGGCCCACATAATCCCGCCCCTGGCAACTCCTGTCAGGCAGTCCCGACAGACGGCAGGAGCGCACCAGTTCGTTGTACAACTAGAAACACCTAGAACATCGCTTTACCAGAACTCCTTTGTCTGGCGCACTGCATCACTGTGGAACTCACTTCCAGGACATCTGTTTCCCACTAATTACAACCTACAAATATTCAAGAACCGTGTCAATCAACATCTTCGCACACACACCGCTCGTCGAGCGCCATAGGATCTACCTTTAGTGTGTGTGCCACTGCCATAAAAAAAAAAAAAAAAAAAAAAACTCAAGTTAGTTTTTTTGAAAAAAGTAAAAAAGTGCCAAAATGTTGACGTTTTTTGAGCACCACGGGAGTAGCACAAGATTTTTAGGGTTGCAAACTTGGGTATAAATTACTCTCACGAGTCCTAACAATACGTAAAAAAATCGTAGATACATGCTCGTTTGCGATGTTTGCCTTTCTTTATGTCGATATTGACTGGCCTATAAAGCCACTGACACTAATCCTGTTTGTTAAACCATATTATACTTCGAAACTGGTTTTTTCGAATTTTTCCGGATAAATTAGATGTACTACTATAGGGATATTACCACCGTAAATTTCCTCACCCACCAATAGACAAAAGATTAGCCTCTCGTCACTTTCTTGCAGGTTTTGTTTAAAACGATGTTTATAAGAATATCTTGTTGGTTTTAAACTGTTCTGGATTTGGATTTTTTACAGCTTCCAAATATCTAGCACCAACTCTGAGAAATATCAGTGAACTTTCGTCAACGAATTGAAGAACTAAAACTGTCTCACTGTCATTTTCATATTTTTTTTTCCGTTTTTGCGATCCAACATGAAACCAAATGTCTGAAACTCATTTATTAAGTTGCTAATGGCCATTTTGGTTACACGGTCTGTTGTGGAACATTAAATTGTTCGACAACATACTGGTATAAAACGTGTCCATCTATGAAACACCGGACTATAAATACGCTTTGTTTATTAGTTTACATTAGGGCAAAATTTTTAAAGGGGGAAACTGAGACAGGTACGAGTGGCACATATAAAAATAGTTTGATATGTTCAGGTAAAACAAAGTACTTTAAATGGTATCGGGTAGGGATAAAAAGTTTCTTAATCCCAAACGTATAGTTCTTTTTTTAATTCGATTGAACTTAACTAACAATTTTAGATTTTAGATGCTAATTTAGTTTCAAATGACTTCTAATTTGCATTTTTGTCAAAAATAAGGTACTTTTCCCTAGGACAACATAATGTTTGTCAAGTTTGTGTGCATAAGAAAAAAAATGTTTCAACCTGAATTTTATTGTTTTAAGAAGCAAAAGCGTTTTGAAAAAATATTTTTTTCCCAAACAGTAGAATACATTAAATTGAAAATTGTCAAGATTGCAGAAGCACATAATTATGGAAGCTTCATAAAGCTTGTCCCTGCGGCTTAGCGAAACTTCACTTCTTGGAAATCTATGGACTAGAGCTGATAATAATGCTATGAAAAGAAACGATACATCAAAGTTAACTAAATGTACTTTAATACACAATAAATGGTCGTACAGCGTAATTTTCGAACGCACTTCTCCAAACGTTGTAGCGTGGAGACTTTGGAGTATCCTTTAATTCTAGGGTCTCATTTATGTTCAAATAGACAAAGTTACCTTCTGTCACTACAGGCCATGTTAAATTGGAAAGCAATTCCACGGGTTCAGGAGTTGGATTTCTGGAAAAATAAAAGTAGTCGAAGATATCTAAGTAACTAAAATATAGAAATATCACAGCATAGAATTATCTCTTAATGTAAATGTTCAATTCAAAAGTTGCTTCTACCATCTACTAAATAATATCTACTTCTATATAATTTCAATTTTTATCGTAATAAATTCCCTACTACGTAGCATCACTTATAACTTTGAATTCGTTTATGAAGAGAACTTTTTGAATAAAAGTAGGTAACCGAATCTAAATGCATCTAAGCCTTAAAGGCCAGTTGGAGTAATATGTCAGCCCCCCTTATATGCCATTAGATCTAACAAAGTTCTTACCCATATTTGTAAAAGTTTGACCATAATTCAATAAGTCGCCAATGAGTCAGCACATCGCTCTCTGGGAATTGATCGTAATTTGTGTTATCGTATGAACCAGCTTTAGTCACTGATAAGTAACGCGATTCCTCTCCATGGGCAACGTTGTCTGCACCTATCATAACATGTCAGATAATAATTAACAATGAAACCATAACTCCTATAAACGGGTGGTATTTTTTAAAAACAACTTATTTTAACGTAAAAAGCTAGAACCTATTGACTATGCTTAAATTTATGTCAAATTGAAATAATATTTGATATTTTTTTCACAGGCAAAATAATTATTGACATTTAATCTTTGACTGTTACACTTTATACTATCTTTCTGAATTGGACCATTTACAAATGGTATATGGGATATAGTTTTCGGAACAACCAAAACCTCTCACAATAAAATTACTGCCACTGTTGTATCTGGCACCAGATTTTTTATTATCTGCTTATTAACTTTAATATTTGGCTAAATTGAAGTGTCAATATTCTTACTTTCCAAGAGAAAACCATGAGAAAACCGTCTGAAAATAACTTCCTTTCGTTTCCGATGGATGACTCTCAATATTTTTACTAATGTTTTCGATGGAGTATAGATAGATAGATATATGTGTGGAGGAGGCGTCATCGCCTTTATGTCACTGCGACCTGTAAGATCTATTGCAACCCTCCTTGTACTTAGAGTATTGTGTTCAACCGTGTCTTCTTGATCAGACTCCAAGGTCTCGACAGAGGCTCCATGGTGTAGCTTAACGCTTCTGGATTGGTTGTCCCCGCAGTTTCGAAGCGCAACCTTGAAAGTCCTTCACAGTGGCAGAGAATGTGTTTTGCCGACTCCTCCCCTTCCTGGCAGAACCTACACAGGGTTTCATCCGCCAGGAGTATCAGACTCATATGTCTCTTTAGTCGGCAATGTCCTGTTAGTAGTCCCACTATGATTCTTATTGACTTCCGATTATAACTGAACAAGTCTGCTGTTAATTTTGCCGAAGGGTTGCTGATGAAATATTTGGCATGTCTATGTCCCGGTGGATTAAACCACCACCTCTGGGACGCTTCTTCTATCCCTTTTTGAATGAATGTCTTGGCTATGGGCCTTGCGACTCCGCAAAATGGTTCTTTCTGGTCCTGTTAGTGGCTGGGACGAACCTTCTCGGGCTAATTCGTCTGCCATCTGGTTGCCTCCATGGCCTTCGGTCCTGACATCCACGCCAAGGTCACCTTTCTATTAAGCCTTTCCATTTTGTTCAACAGCTTTACGTATAAAGCTGTTAAAGGTAGTCGCTGTAGGACTGTAGTCCAATACTAACTTTGATGTTATACTATATTGGAAGATACTGCTTTAATTGCTGCTTGGCTATCGGAGTAGATAATGACTGTCTTGTTGTCCACTTTCCTCCTGATCATTTCCTCTATACAGAGGATGATAGCTGTAATTTCCGCCTGAAATACTGTGGCGAGTGTGCTCATAGGTATCGAGATTTTGGTCTCTGTCCTTGGTGCGTAGATTCCGGCTCCTATTCCTTGGTCGGCTTTCGAGCCGTCTGTATACCAGACTAGGTCTGCCCTTATGGGTGTGCCTTTTATCCATAGGTGTCTTGGTGGTATTTGTGTTGAAACGGTCTTTTCAAAGCTATACTGCGGAGTGGAGCGGTCCGAAGGCATGCCTAGGATTTTACCCTCCTCAATCTCGCAGTATTGTTTTCGGTGCCGTGTCCTCTTATTAGTGGTGTTTGGCCTTGTGTTAGTCTGTAACAGACCGATTTGGCTTCGCCTTTTATGAGAACATGGGGTGGGGGTAGATTTAATAATACCTTCATCGCTGCTGTTGGCGTTGTGCTCATGGCTCCGGTAACACAAAGGCAAGCTAGTCTGTACCCCATTTAGCCTTCTCATCGCCTCTACCTGTCTGGGTTTCGTCCATCAGGCGATTGCTCCATATGTTATCATGGGTCTAACCACTCTTGTGTATAACCATAGAGTAATTTTCGGGTTCAATCCCCAGTTTTTTCCACACATTCTCCTACATAATATACCTAGAGTCATTGTGGATTTTAGCGCCACTTTTTGGATGTGAGTGTTCCACGTAAGTTTTTGGTCAAAGATGACTCCCAGGTATTTGGCCCCTTTGGAGAAGGGTATAGCTTCTCCAGCTAGCCTCAGTTGCTTTGGCCATGTTAAATTTCTCTTCTTGGTGAATCCCACCACTATTGTTTTATGTGGATTAACTGACATTTGTTCTTCTCTGCACCAGGAGTCTACGATGTTAAGGGCTCTAGCTTCTTTCCGATATGGTGCCCCTGAACTTTCCTCGCACCACAATCGTCAAGTGATCTGCGTAGCCCAGGCAGTGAAAGCCTTCCGCCCGAAGTTTTTTGATTAGACCACTCACTAGAATGGCCCACATTAGTGGGGATAATGCTCCTCCTTGCGGACATCCTCTACCGACTGCTGTTTTAAGTGTTGCCTCGCCATAGGTGGATACGATAGTCCTATTTTTAACGCTAGCCTCGATCCATTGACGGATGGTTCCTGGGACTTGTCTTCCTTCAAGGGCTCTTCCGATCGAATCTGGTAACGCGTGGTTGAAGGCGCCTTCTATATCGAGGAAAGTGGCTAGTGCTATTTTTTTATCCTCTCTTGATTTCGATAGCAGCCTACTCAAATCGTCTAGGGCTAAGTCCGTAGATTTTACTGCTTGGTATGCATATTGACAGTTGCTTAGCGGGTTGGCCTTTAGAGCATTATCTCTTACGTACCTATCGATTCACCTTTCAAGGGTTTTCAGCATAAACGTCGATAGGTTGATGGGTCTGAATGACTTTGGTGTCTGGTCCGGTATCCTGCCTACCTTCGGCAGGTATATAACCTTCACCTGTTGCCATTTTGTAGGTATGAATCCCCAAGCTATACAGCCTCTGAAGATTTTACGGTGAGATGGGACCAAGCTATCCTGTCCTCTCTGTAGAAGTACTGGGTATATCTCATCTAACCCCGCCGATTTGTAGGGTTGAAATTGGCTTACTGCCCATCTGACCTTAGACGGTGTTATGCTGTCCGCAGCTAGCCTCCAATCTTGCTTCGTTGGCCTTCCTTTAGGAGGATTTTCGAGCACTGTGGTTTTTGTCAACTGAGTTAACGCTGGAAAGTGGGCTTTAATGAGAAGCTTCAGACTTTCCTCGCACGTTTCTGTGTATTCGTTGTCCTCTCCTTTCAGGAGTTCGACTCGGTTTGTAGAGTTTCCTTTTGCTAGCACTTTGTGTATCTTTGCACAGGTGGGAGTCTCGTTCACCCTTTCGCAAAATATCCTCCATGAAACTATTTTTGCCTTGCGGATTTCTTTGTTGTATTCCGTAAGTACTACCCTACATAGGTCCCAATCATTTGTCTTCTTGACCTTTGTGAACAGCCTTCTTACGGTCTGGTCTGCCGAAGCTTATTAAGCCTATCGTTCCACCAGACTGTGTTACCTCCTTGTTTCCAAGTCTTTTCTGGGCAGTTGTCATGGTATGCTGTAGCAACTGCTTCCGTCACCTTTTCGTCTGCCGCCGTCTCCAAACCTCTCGTGTCTTTTGTATCTACTGTGATTCCTTGGAGACTGTCGCTGAGGAATTGTAAGGATCCTTCCCAGTTTGTGTCTATTGGATCTCTGAACAATACTTCTTTGAGCACGGGACTCTTTATGTCATACCTTATGTATGGAGTATAGTTCAACTTTGGAGCATTTAAAAAAAATGTGAAAAACTGTAAGTTTGTATTTTTTTAGACGAGTCAGATCAACTTTTTTCTATACTTAATTCTAGCCACATGCTATTCTTTATTCTTTTTTTACTTGGTTCTACCTTTTACCATTACACAAAGCTGTACCATACCCATTTCTATCCTTGTTTCAAACGTATCTGGAACATCCGATCGCGACTTTCAGTATGTCCTCAGAACATTTCTGGGGTCTTTAAAAAATAATTTGAATTTATATTTTTTATCAAATATAATTGGCTTTTATTATTTTCACTAATGGCATAGTTCGTTAGTAGATATATGTTTTACCTATGGTATGATATGATATGGTAGGTAGAGGGGTCGCTCGGCAAGATTTGCCCTTCAACACGTCGACCATAATTGATCTTTTGTGTATACCTTTCTATATTACACGAAAATTCCTATCTTTTTCGAGAGCCTCAGAATATTTCGAGGGTTGAGCTTTTGTGGATCTCCAGGTACCACAAGGGCATTTTCGAGATGCTTCAAACTTAGGCGAGTCAGTGCCTGACATTCGCAGAGTAAGTGCTCTGACGTTTCAGCCGTGGTTTGGTAGAATCTGCATTGTTCGTCAGTGCTTTTCCCCATTTTCTTGAGGTGGTACCTCCAGGGACCATGTCCAGTGAGAAGGTCTTCGACCAGTTTATCTCATTTTTTTGTAGCTTGAGAAGCTTTTTTGTGTAGTTAGGCGAGTGAGAAATGAGTCTTTTGGCCTGTCTCTGCCCAGGTGCATTGGCCTGATGTGTCTCTTTCCCCCTTTTTCCCAATTTCTGAGTTCATTCATTACGTGTCCTCTAGTGATGCCACAGAATGGTTAAGGCCCGCAAAAGGCAGTCTGTGTACCATTCCGTGCGGGCTGGTCGGGGTGAGTCTGTTTCTGTTTGCCAGTTGATCTGCAGCCATCCGACAATTCCACACTAACCGGGAGTTGATTCTGCTAGATATTAGCGCTTTTAAAGCTGCTTGACTATCTGATAGGATATAGATCTTTGCATCTCTTAAGCATTTTTTGACTGTATTGACAGAGAGCATGCACTTCTCCTTGAAAGATTGTGGGAGTGTTTCCTAAGGGTGCAGAGATTCGACACCGTAAACTCCGGATCCCACTCCTTCTTTCATCTTTGATCCATATGTGTACCAGACAAGTGATCCCCTCTCTATTAGTTTTAGTATTTCCCCTGTAGTATTGCGGTCTTCAATTACCACTTCAAAGGAGCGAGCAAAATGAAGTTTTGTTTCCATTATATCGGTTGGTTTGGTCATCGCCTCTAGCTGGATGTCCTTCAGAATTTTAAGGTGACCAGTCAGTTTTTTGATTTTGTGTCTAAGTGTACTTTATACGCACTGGTCCAGGCCACCTTTTCTATACATATGTGCAGCGGATGGAGATCAAGTAGGATTTGCAAAGCTGCTGTGGGGCACGTTTTCATAGCCCCTGTTATACCCAGACAGGCGAGCTTTTGTACTCTTGTTAGCTTTCGCTGTGTTGTTATGTCCTTTGTTTTTACCCATCGCACTAAGCAGGCGTAGGTTATAGTAGGCTTTACAACAGTGTTATAGCACCACCAGATAAGGGAGGGGTTTAGGCCCCATGTTTTACCTAAGAGTCGTCGACAGATCCAAAGCGCTGCCGTTGCTTGATTGATTTTGAGGTGTGTGTTCCAGGTTAGTTTCCGGTCAAGAACGATGCCAAGATACTTAACCTCTTTTGAAAGCTCTACCGTTGTCCCTCCCAAAGTGGGTGCTTTAAGGTTCAGCTTCCTTCTCTTTGCGCATGGGATCACACGGTTTTGCTTGGGTTGATATTTAGTCTTTCCTGTGTACACCATGGGCTAACAAAGTTGAGTACACTTTGCATATACGCTCTGAGAGAACGTTGTCATGCTTGTCCTTTATTATTATAACTAGATCATCTGCGTAACCTTGTACTTCAAAACCTGCTTCAGTCACTCTTACCAGTAGATCGTCGACAACCAGAGACCAAAGCATGGGCGATAGGACCCCTCCTTGAGGGCATCCTTTTATTACTTTGACTGTGACGGCTGTTTCTCCAATGGTCGCGATGACTTCAGAGATGGTTAGCATGGATTTTATCAATTTTGTAGTGGTTGGTTCCACTCCTCTGCGGGTTGTGGCGCGCTGAATGGATTCATGTGAGGTGGTGTCAAATGCACCCCCTATGTCTAGGAATAATGCACACAGCGCCACTTCTTTTTCAGTCAGAGCCTTCTACATATCGCGGACGAGATTTTGAAGAGCATGGGTGATTTCGATGGTTGATAAGCAAATTGTTTTGCATGCAGTGGAGCATTAGGAAGGAACTTGCTTCTGACGTGCATAACAATAATATTTTCCATCGTTTTAAGAAGGTAGGAGGTTAAGCTAATGGGGCGGTAAGACATTGGTTCCTCTTGTGACAGGGCTTTGGTATGTTTTAGCTAATAATATTAACCACTTTTAGCAAAGTCGTTTATAGGTAAGAACGTTAGCACGAAGCATAGGGAAGTTGGTTATGATTAACCAAGTTAACAGGTCTCTGTGCGCATTAAAATTAATAATTAATGCTTACCTTCAATGGAATATTGATAAATTCCCATTGGGCCTTTATAGGAAAATTGATAGAAATAGACTGGACTATATCTGGCATAGAGTTCACCAAATCTGATAATGGATTTTGTAAATACGGAGTCACTGGTGTACTACAAGACATTAATAAATATTAAAAATAAATTTTGAGTGAGTCGGATCAGCTTTTAATGATGACAATAAAGTATCTCTTAAAGATTAAAATAAAGTGATTCATGTCTGAAAGGATGAAGATATTTTTTATTATTTATTTTATATTTTCCGGAAAGAGATAAATACCGAACAAATTTTAGGCTTAAAATTCCAAAACTTGCAAAACCTGCCCACTACATGTTACTTACTAAGCAGCAGACTACTACTGAAGAGTCTAAAAAACAAAGGATAGAGATAAAACTAAAGGCCTTTTTTGTATAGCGAATAGCAAAATTGAGAGAAGAGAAATAACTTTAAAAATGGGCCCCAATTTCTTTCCCAAGCGGTTCTTGTCTAGTTGATGTAATTTTTACATATTTTTGTGACGACACAATAACTTGACTATATTTTTGCTCACTGGCTTCTGTTCGCCTATTAAAAGTGTGGATTATATATTTCAGGTAATTGATTTCTATTTATCGATTTTTGGTGCTAAGTTTGTTGATTGGATTCGGTTAGTTTTGGCTTATATGAAATTCACAATCAATCAGCATTTTACATGTCGTTTACAGAAATTTTAAGGTTTGTTCGTCCTAAATTTTTAACGATAACCTTTTTGCTAAGTGCCGAATGTTGAGTGGCTATATTTTGATACGCTTAGTTTTGGTTGCCTTTTATTAATTTTGCTTTGTTAGTTTCGAATGTTATTGGTCGAGAATTGACATTTGTATTCCTTGTATATAGACCGTGATTTAATATTGTGCTTCTCAAAATAAAACTCTGCCATTTACTACTTCTATTTTAGCCAATGGATCTTTAAAATAAAATAACGCTATATTACTTACGGACACAACTGATCCTAGTCTGTCCGCAAATGTGTCTTCGCCCACATAAGCCGATTTAATAAGATTTGCCACTAACGTCCTGCTTTCTTCTGAAGCTTCACCAAACTGCCAAGGCAATAAGGTGAGTGGATTTCTGTCATACTTCGCAGCCGTTGTTTGTAAAGATGGTAT
>MU184745.1:59229-86975 GCA_016904865.1 Pissodes strobi
TGGGAAGAGGCAGGATTGGATTTAAGCATAGGCTACATAGGCTGCAGCCTATGATCCTGCACCACAGAAGGCCCTGCACTACTGTACCATTGTCCAGGTGAAAAATTAAAAATTATTCTACATCAGTTTTTAAAATCAGGGTTTTTTAATAAAATAAAATAAAAGTTTGGTGATGGTATTCATCATTTGCATTTGGCTTAACGTAATATGGTGTTTGGATTTTTGACCAGCCTAACGAGAATAAGTCCCATTGCCTGCAAGCCGGAATTTTCGCGAAAACGATAGAAAACACGGAGCACATGCGGGAGCAAGGGAGACAATTCTAGAAGGCGTTCCTGTCGCATATAAGAAAGGCCCACTCGTCATCTTCTGCATAGTGCCCATAGTGTTTCAAGCGGTCAAGATAGTTTCGGCATAAATCGTAAATTATTTATTGATACATAATAACCAAACAGTTGAAATTGAGGCCATTTAAATAAATTCGTGTGCATAGTTTTAGTTTTAATGTTAAATTTAGTAATTTGTTCATCAAGTAGTGACTAACTACTCCTGAGTTCTGATCCTGAAGTATTCTATTTTTTGAAGTGAAAACTTCTTTAGGCGCGTTTTGCGTTTTTTTTTGCGGGGGTTGAATGAAACCGAGCCGTCACGCATCACGCATCACGTGTCATGCTCGGATATGTAACGTAACGCTCCTTCTACTGGCATGTTCCCGTATAGGTAGATGGCTGAAATTTTATGGGGATTTAGCCGGGGTAAAAATAAGATCCTGGACGAAAACGGGACCCCGTACCTCCCCCCGTTTGGCCAGGAGAGGGGGGAGAAGGAAAAACTTAAATAATTAATTTCGGGAGAACGGGAAGAGGTACGGGGTCCAAATTTTTATGGTAGATGCGCCCCATGGGGGCCACCTTAGGCCATACGGGGGGGACCGGGGCTCTAACTTAAGGGGGAATTTTGGGGGGAAAACCGTTTTTTGCCCGTATCTCTGCAACGAAGGCTCGGATCGAAATTCTGACAAACGATGACCCTGCTTATTGAAGTTTTCACTTCTGTCGTGGGGTCTTAAGCACACACCAAATTTTTTTTATTTTTGTTTATGGCAGTGGCACACACACTAAATATGGCGCTCAACGAGCGGTGTGTGTGCGAAGATGTTGATTGACATGGTTCTTGAATAGTTGTAGGTTGTAATTAGGGGGAAACAGATGTCCTGGGAGTGAGTTCCAAAGTGATGCAGTGCACCAGACAAAGGAGCTCTTGTAAAGCGATGTTCTAGGTGTTTCGAGTTGTACGTGCGCTCATGGCGTCTGTCGTGACTGTCTGACAGGAGTTACCAGGGGCGCGATGAGGCGGGCCAAATCCTGGGAACATCTGCCGTGAAAGTGCTGTAAAACAGGGACATCTTGGCCACATGTCTGCAGTAACTCCGGGTCGCCGACGAGACGCACAGCTCTCTTCTGAATGGAATCTAGCAGCTTTACGGTGTGCTTTGGTGCGGCACCCCAGATGTGTGTGAGCAATATTCTAAGCACAGTCTTATTTGCGCTTTGTAGAGCAAGACAAACTGCTGCGGTGTAGATAGTTTTTTGTTGCAAAACAGCGCAGCAAGCTTCTGGGAGGCTGATCTTGCGATGTTATTAACATTAATATAGATGAAGAACAGAGTTGGTGAAAGTATTGCGCCCTGAGGCACGCCGGCGTTAATGGTGAATGCGTCTGAGATGTGTCCATCAACTGCAACGTGCAGAGATCGGCTCTTAAGGAAACTGGCAAGCTAGCTGAGGAGATAGGCTGGCAGTCCGAAGGACCGCAGTTTGTTGAGCCGTCATGCCAAACCGGCAGTCCGAAGGACCGCAGTTTGGTGGTCCGTCATGCCAAACTCTGTCGAATGCCTTCGAAATATCCAACGCAGTCGCTCGAGACTCTCCGTAGTTCTCAATTGCCCTACTCCATATATGAGTGACATAAACCAATATATCTCCTGTCGATCTCTCTTTGCGAAGGTTGCATTGATTATCGCTGATTATTCTGTTGTTCTCGAGGTACTTGAGTAGTTGCTGATTGACTACACGTTCCATGACTTTGGAGATTATTGGAAGCAAGGCAATTGGGCGATAGTTTGAGGGCGTGGTTTTCTTGCCTTTTTTGGAACAGGTTGCACTCGAGCGACTTTCCAAGAAGATGGGTAAATCCCTTTTCCGACGGAGGGAAAAGCCTGGAAAGGAACAGGTGTTAGTTCGTTGGCACAGTTCTTTAACACGATGGCATGTATTCCGTCCGGTCCTGATGCCTTTTGCGTATCTAGTTTTTTTAAGGATTTTACGAATATCACGGTGATGAAACTTGACTTCTGCCATGGTAGTGTTGATGTTCGATATGGTGGGGAGAGCCTGGCCTTATGGGACGTCTAAGGTAGAGTGCGATGAAAACATTTTGGCGAATATGTTTGCTTTTTCCTTGGCTGTAGTCGCCGTGATGCCACGTTCGTCTGTCAAATGTGGGAGAGATGTATTTGTAAAGTTATTACTTACTGCCTTTGCTACCGACCAGAAATTCCTGGAGCCACTGTGGCATTGCAAAAGTTTATTCCTGATCTTTTGATTGTGTTTGTTCTTAGTTTCGTCGATCACACGTTTGCATCCGTTTCTCGCTTCGACAAAATAATTGCAATTTTCAGCGGTCTGATTTTGCTGCCAGTACTTGTAGGCTTGCTGTTTTATACCTACAGCTCTTTCGCATCTTATGTCGAATCAGGGCGTTCCTTTTGACGGTAACTAGATGGAATTTGGGATGTATGCTTCCATTCCTGAAGAGATTACTTGCGTGATCTCTTCGCAGCAGACTGACGGGTCGTCAGTGCCAAAGAAGACGTCGAGCCAAGGAAAATCTATGTAGAACTCCCTTAAATCGTCCCAGTTTGCAGAATTGTAATGACAGATTTTGCGTGGCAATGGTGGATCCATCTGTAGAAGTGGCAATTCACAAACCGTTGTAATAAATGTGTGGTCCGAAGTACCCAATGGCGGACTAACTGTAATTATGTACTGGTCAGGATTGGTGGTTAGAAAAAGATCCAGGAGGGCGGCGAATTCGCCCCTTTCTGAGATTCGAGTTGGTTCGCCTACAAGTAATGTAACAATGTAACCATTAATAATATTGGTCTAGGCGTAGTGTTTTATATTAACACGTTTTCAATACAATACAGTAAAGTTGTAATAAGTAATTTTTTTAATATTTTTCGATTTTTCCGTTTAGGTTGATCTAGTATTATGAAGCGCCACAAAATGCAAACTAATCTACTTAAAAAGAAATAGGAATTTAAAAGCGGAACTGTCAGACGGAAGATTGTAAAAGAGAAGTAAAAATGAGCATATGACCGGTTATATGAAGTCTAAGCCAAGCTACTCTGTTGTTACAAAAAATGATGATGACATACGTTCGCCTACTGCCCAAATCAGACTGAGCCTCAGAAGAGTCAGAAGTTAGATTTTATAAGCAGCTTCATTAGTACGAAGTGTAGGTGTCACCTTTTATAGCCATTAAGCCATTAAGGTTGTGAGACACTATCATTTTAGTTAGTTTGTTTGGAAAAGTTCTGCATTTAAAACCATTAAGGTATATTACCTTAATGATATTCAGTTCTTTTCATTTTTATCATCTCATGAATTCATCAAATTCTAAATGCCGTATAGGTGCGTCGTAATTTTCTATTATTTAATAATTAATTTTAAACCTTTATTTTTAAGTTTTTAATTGGATAATTACTGAAAATGCTGTTTTGTAGGTTAATTGAAAACATATATTTTCCCCGGTAGGGCTTCGCCACAGGTTCAGCCTAGGTGCCCAGAAATCCCAAATACGGCGTCGGGAAGAGGCGCTGTACCAGAATAGGTATGTATATGCGAAACACTTGTATTAAAAATTAGTTAAACCAAATCTACTGTGTAGATGCTGAATTTACTTACCGAAGAATATAAAACTGCAGAAGCAGCATCAACTTCCCTAGCTGGTGCATTTTGAAGATACTCAAGCAGATATGCAGTAGTTGTATTCGTAAGTTCAACATTATTATTGACAACGTTAGCCAACTTTATAGTATATGATAAGTTGTCATCAACCCAGGCCCAGGGGCAAATGGCAGCTCCGCTTTCTACTAATGCATATTTTATCAGCCCTAAAAACACAAATATACTAAGAAAACAACCAACCTTTTTTCAAAGCAAGAAAAGCTTAGGAACTGTAGGAAAAAAAATACTGGCCCTGATATGGTTGAGTAAATGGTTGAGATACAAGTCCTTAAAATGACAGACGTCGATAATGTAAAAGTAGACATTAGTTGATGGTATTTTTTATTCAAAGAAGCCATATCTTCAGGGAAAGAGCTCTTTCCCTTGTAAAGTTAGCTTGAACAGTGAAATAAAAACTTAATTAAGAGCGTTATATCTTCAAACATTAAAGAGGGTCTGGTAGATCTCAGAACTACCTGGAACGTCATTTGTTAATACGTCTAAACAAATATAGGGTAACTCGATACTAGACTGAAACATCCTCTTTTGGTCTTCAGATATAACTTTGTTTAAGTTTTCTGATGTAATTTATAATTAGCCAACCTTATATTTGAATCTTCTGTGACTGCAAGATAACAAAATTCATTATATGGCAGCATATTTGTGCAAAATAATGTATAGTATTTTAAATAAATATTCGATAAATGAGTATTTCGCTTGTTGAATTTAGTTTTCTGATACATACACACATTTGATAACACTATCGCGATGCGAGAGCAAAATACTGATAGAAAAATATGTAAAGAAATTATTGATATATGTATTTCAATGAAGTTCAGATTCAAGTTTACCATTTGCGTCATGATGGATTTCGCCAAAAAATCAGTGCCTTTACGAGCTTTGCTATCTCGGAAGAACATGCATAGGTATAACTTAACACTAAATACCAATAGCTCATATTATTTGTTACCTACATTTTTCATCTTTTATGTGAATCAACAATTGATTATTTTAGTTCATTAGTGTAACGTACCCTACAAGTACATCTACAATAATAACCAACTATGCCAGCACTAAATCTTCAGCCCTCTTTACATTTATGCTCTTTCCCTTCGTATTAAAAATCAATCTAATTTTATTTTAAAAATTTGCATAGCGTATTTAGTAAATCCCACGTTACTTGTGTATTATTACAGTACAATCAAGATCAAGTTACGTAGATAACTAAAATACTTCGTGACTTACCGGCAGATTTTGGATTTAACAAATGGTAGGTAACTGATGCTCCACCAGCACTCTGACCTTGGAGAGTGATATGACTCCTGTCACCTCCAAACAATTCGATATTATCGTAGGTCCATTGGAGTGCAAGGTGTTGGTCTTTAAGTCCAGCGTTGCCGGGAATAACCGTGTCTCCAGTAGATAAAAATCCAAATGGTCCCACTCTGTAGTTAAAGCTTACCACGACGATGTCTCTAAAAATTATGGTGTCATAAATAGTATGTAACAAATTTCTTTGAGATCAGTACTGATTTTTTTCATCAATTTGTATTTGTTACTAGTGAATCAAGCTATATTCTGATTGATGATTAAACAATAACGTACCTTTCAACAAACCAATCGGGTCCACCTCTTCCATATCCAGATGAACCACTTCTAAATGAACCACCATAAATTCCTAATACAACTGGTAGCTTTCTGGTACTGTTTGCCTGTAATACTATATTATTAGCTTGGAACATTTGATTTATCCTTTGCATGATTTTTGTGACACGACCAGATTTAACAATTTATGAATACAACATACATTCAGGGTGATTCATAGTGAGATGTACATATGCTTAATGACAATAAAGGACACCCTGTTGGTTCTAAATCAGTTAAGGTCTAAATATTCGTTAATTAGTGGGATACAGGCGGTTTTAGTGATTTTGACCATAGCCCGTTAAACATATCTGTTCAAAAATCATTTGAACATGTTTTTAAATCTAGCAATTTAATTGTGTATTATATTAACATGTGTTTGCATTCCAATGAAATCAAAGAATGTCTCTTAAAAATCTCGGCGATACTCCTAGCGCCATCTCTTCTTACTACGTTTACTCATCTGAACCCGGCAGCACGATACAAGAAAACAGTTTTCTTTGCATCATGACTCGGCAACTGCAACAGAAGCAGTCCTGCATCGAACTGCATAAGTCGTGCTAGGCCAATGACCTCGATGTATTTCGAAACCCAAGGCCATGTCAGCTATACAAGTAGAAATGCATTCGGCCAATTACTGTGCTTTCACAGCGAAAACGGAAGCAATCAAGTTAGCTTCTCTAAATTTCCGATCTTTAATAATCGAACTTTATAAAAACTAGTTAACGTATTTCAACGAGAGTTGTGTTAAAATTTATTAGTTTATTTTAGACAATCGCCGATGTTAAGTTTTATATAACTTCTCTGTATTTACATTATTTGCCCTTTTTATTTCCGGAGTGATGTACTTCTCCCGCCAAAAGGGGAGGAGACAACGAGTTCTAGTTGATCTAGTTCTCACGTTCTAGAATTGAGTAGCTTCTTGAGTCCCAACCAAGAAAGCCGTGCTGTATGCGCGCTCCCGGTGGCATGGCCGCCGGCCATGCCATGTAGTTTCACGTGTTGAGAACTTCCAATCTCTCAAGATTCACTTTCTCAAACGGCATTTGTGGTAATCTGCCATTGCGACATCTCGTCGTAGTCTTAAGCCTACAAGTAAATGTATTTAATATAATTAGCTCCCAGCCAGCTCCAGCCATTCATTCTCTCACAAGCCTATAAGTAAAAGGCATCTGTTGGCTCCCGGCCACCTCTGGCAAAAGTAAGACGCTATAGTAAGCGTTCCCTCTGGCACTCGGTCATGTAAGTAAACTCGCTCGTTCACGATCACTCTCTCAAAAGCCGAAAAGTAAACTGCGTTCTTGACACTCGGCCAATATTCAATCTGCTTTATTATAACATAGAGTTTCCCATATGTGTTATTTCCATTACACAGTGTTTAGCCTACCTACGCGACCTGCGTAGCGTGTTTTAGAACCCATTGTGTGCATAAAAAATTGCATTTCCAATAACTGCATAATATTCTCAATCCACTACAACTTGAGTCATTCTTATTTGCAAGAAGTTGAAGTACATTGTATAGAGAAGCTAAGGAGATACTTAGTAAGTGTTTTTAAGTGACTTTCCCCTGTGTTGGACGATAAACTGCTGAACGATTGAACGTTGCTCGTCAATTGGTGAATATAGTATAGTGTACATAGCAGCTTATTGTGGACATTAAGGTAATATTTATCCTTTATTACTGTATTTCATCTCAAACTTATCTCAATTAATCGAGCTCACACTGAGTGATTCCGTAGGAATTTTTAAAAACATTTAACTGTGTTTAGCTGCAAGATTGTGTTTATAATCCTATACTTGGTTCGGATTACAATTGTTTATGCAATGCTTTAGTTCTTATATGTATTATTTTCCTGATATTGTGCAAGGTCGATACCTAGCCACAGTAATAGGTTAATCTGTGACCTAGCACCGATAGATATTGTCCATATCATAACACTGGCTAGATACAATAATTTAATGTTTTATATTTGTTTATTTATCAGCTTTAAGTTGTTTTCAGGTAAAATAACTTATTAAAATTAAAATATTCATATAATGCTAAAAGTTTTTGTTTTTTTTTCAAATTCACTTAAGAACTAGCCCCAATGGTAATTTATAGTGCCTATCAGCATTCCCTGTTTGTTTAGAAACTACAACAATATCTTACTAGCTAAAATGACTTAAGTAATATAATTAATATGCAGATATGGATAATGAAGGAAATATTGTCTTTAGTTTATGCGTTTGGAAGACGAAGTAGTTAAAGAGATAAAGGCCAGCCAGTGGGTAATAAGTCAAAGGCGTTTACCTGTAGTTTTTTCTCACGTAACACCGTACACCAGTCCAGAATAATAAAGATGTTTGCCAAAAGTAATGTCTTTCAGTTTAAATAAAAAGATCATAATTAGGAATGTGTTGAGTTTTATCAAAAGTGGTAAAAACCATAATTTAACAACTGAGGATATTATTCAAAAATGTTTCCTATGACCGACTTTTGAAAGAGGAGAAGGCAGGAGCTGAAGGAAGAAGGAGCTGGAACTGACAGAAGATTTAAAAAATTCCCTGCGAGAAATCATCCATTGGCTTTTCATTGAAAAAAAAATGAAACTTTGGACTTAATTCTAGAGGCTGTTAAAAGTGACCCACAGATATCTACGGTAGGCAGGATCAAATTGTAGGACGTTTTAAGATCCATCAATTTCCATTGGGAAAAATTTAAAAGGAATTCCTGGATAAAAATGGAAAAATGTTATCTGAGAAAAATTAGACATGAGCGATATCAAGGAAACGCATTTATTATTTAGACGAAACTTAAATAAATGAAAGGTACTCCGTAAATAAGTTTTGGCATGAGAAAAACGTTTCAAGTTCAAGAGAAGCTTTTATGGAAGGCTGCTTAACTGGTCTCCGTCAACATCACCTCTACAAAAGGACAAAGCGGTCACAACATTTTCACTCGTGACATGATGCATGTGGGCCTTTGCGATATGGAGCAAATATGTAGCAGGGGGGCTTGCGAGTGGAAGGGTAATTAGTTCTAACGTTGCCAGACTAGTGCAATAGTAGCAATAAGGGTGCGCGTATATAAAGAATGTATCTCTTGCATTATAATTTCTCCAATATTGTAAAAAACATATTTCCCTAAGATGTTCTTTCCTCTTTTTATAATGTGGTATTTCCTAATTTATTTATTTAATTATCTAATACTACTACCTTGTTCGTGCACTTTCCTAAAATAATACTTTCGTTATAGAGACGGCAATAGCGCATCATCTGTGAGGATGTAACGGAAAGAAAAAACAAAACAAACGATTAGTTTGCGAATGTGGCGATAATGGCTGCGGTATTTAGTGTTATTTTCTTACATTTTTCTAAAATCGGAAATATTTATGTGCTTTTAAGTACGTGAAACTTGTACCTAATATTTCGTTGTATATTTAGGTATACAATTTATATTGTTAGACGTATTTTTAAGTACGTAAGACCATGTAGTTCCATCTTAATGACTTCTTGGTTTTATGTCGGTTGGCCGGTGTGTTTGTTCGTGTTTAATTGTATGTTTTCTCTCGTTCTGTGGTAACTGATACTTAGTCCTCAAAACTGTTGGTATTCCTCGCTGTAATGGAAACTATAAAAATGGACATAAAGTTCATGTTTTAGGTTTTCCAAAGGACCTAAGTTCACAACAAAAATGGCTATATATGCCTGTGTGACAGTTATATGAGACAGGGAAGATACATACAATTAAACCTATATTAACACTTCAGTCTCGCAGTTTTGGCCCTATTAATGTTAATAAGTTCCATGAGCTACCTGATTATGATCCACATGAAAATTGCTCTCAACGATGAATCAGATTTTTAAGGTTATACAATACAGGGTGTTATTTTTTAAGAACTAAAAACAGTATTTTTTCTAAATTAGGATCAATATTTTAGTTTTATTACTTAAGGCATCTGATCCAATAGCTTTCTCATAATAAATCTATCGAGTATGAATTTGACATCCCGGCTTGCTCAAAAGTTATGACGAGTAATGATCCCCAGTAAGCATATTTACATTTGCCTATGAATTTGGAAATACTAGTAAACTTTAACTTAAATAATTTTATTGGAAAATGTGTTTCAAGAGTTTTATAAATGATTATTAAATATGACACAATTTTTATGCACCATCAGGCAGCACTAAATTAAATAGTATGTTAGAGGATGTTTGAGTTGTCTTTGCGAAAAAGTCCATTTAAACGTCTTTATATATATTTTTCCATTTTTATGATTAGAAAAGATTATATTTCTCTGATGCGATATTCACGTGAAATATTTTAACATTTCAAGGTTGGTAACAAATTTGAATGTAAAAACCTTTGAATATAACAGATACTCAAAGGTAAAAACATAAAAGCCGCGCATTCACAAGAATAATAAATACCCAGAATACAATCTTTTCTTATTGCTACGCCCGGTCTGCCGTAACCTCGAACTGCTCGATCCGCCGAAATTCCAGGAAATTCCGTCGAAACTCGCCAGTGTAGGCGCTACGGCTGTAGTAAACGAATCGTCTAAAATAGGTAAAGTTCTAGCTGTTGGAAATACGGGCTTATACTTTGGATGCATTTTCCCTTGTTGAGTATTTCGTGCTTTAATGGATTTTTGGACGAGTTAAATTATATTATACATTAAAATCGATTAATAGAGAGTAATCAAAAATAATAAGTTAATAATTTGGTGAAATAAATATATTGGTTAGAAAATAAGTAGTTTTATTTATTAGCATATTTAATATATTCTTACGAATGATTAAATCGCTAAAAACGTCAGTATAAATAACTACCCGAAAGTTGATTGGACGACTAACCAAAACTAACCAATTCTATAAAAATTTACTATAACGTATCGTAACCGTATTGTGATACTCGTGACTTTTTTTATTTGTAAATATGAATGCCTATCTTCTTATGTACTATATTAATAGATCATCTTGCATGTTAATGAAATATCTGGCAGCGTTAATATAGCGGAGAATTTTGATATGATAGCATTCAACAGGATATTATTATTTGGAACGGTTTTAAAATTAAAACTTAAGCCCATACCTATGCTGAAGACGCATCAAAACGGATATCTGTGAATTTCAGAAATATTGATGGTTTGGAAAAAATCATTAAATAAACTGTACTACTTATTGGAATTAAAAAAAAAATTTGAAGGTCAATATTTTCACTAGCAAAGTGGCTTTATCTAATTTTTGCTAGGAAAACAAACAAGTGCATATTATTTGCCTTACTAATTGGTAAATAAACATAGACTTTGAAGGAAATCGTTGTAGCTGTTTCCGAGAAAATCGATTTTGTTCATTTTTCTCAAGAGCAAAGGAACATTCACCGATTTTTCACAGAAAAACGGGGTAGTACATATTATTTGCCTACTAAATTGTAAATATATAGAAAATATAATGAAAATCGTTAAGGTCGTTTTTGTAAAAACCAATTTATTAATATTTTTCTTTACATAAGCTAGCCTTAATCGTAAGGCTAAAGAAAAAATTTATGAAACGTCTGGACATATTGTCTCGAAACTCCTAAATAGCGATTTTGGTAGAAATCGGCCTAACGTTTTTGGAGAAAAGTCGTGTGACGGACAGAGACACACACACACAGACACAAGTTTGTTTTTTCAACATTTTATGTTTTTTGAACTCTAGGGGTCATAATTAGCCGAATGAATGAAAGTGCTTTATTGTCCAAGGATTATTACAATGAATAAATCTTATTGACAAAGCATGATTAAAATTTTGATACATACACAATTTTATAGTCAATTGAATTTTGACACAAATACATATACCCTAAGAACAAAAGTACTACACTTAACAGAATACTAAGTAATACATGGCACACCTAGCATATCTAAATACTATCCTGCTGAAAGAATTCGTCAATGCCATAGAATGCCTTCGACAACAGCCGGTCTTTCAACTTCTTCCTAAACATCCTCAGATTTAGGCTACGTCTCATCTCCAAGCTTAGGTGGTTATATATCTTTAACCCATTATAAATGAAGGAGTCTCTAATAAGGCTCAGGCGAGGGACAAGTAGGGGCACATGGTCTATCTGTCTCGTGAAATGGATTTGTTGGCGATTAGGAAAATTGGTTTTGTTTCTATGAATAAGGCAAGCAGTTTCTAAGATGAATAAACAGGCAAGGGTTAGTATATTATTGAAAATAAAAAGAGGCTTGCAATGAGCTCTAGGATGGGAATTGCATAAGTTTCTCACTGTTCTTTTCTGAAGGATGAAGACCGATTGGAATAAATACCTTGAACAGCCACCCCAGAATGGAAGGGCATATCTAAAGTATGATTCGACATTCGCAAAATAAATGTTACGGGCGAAGTGTTTCCCCAATTCTTGGGAGGTAATACGAATAGAGTAGCAGCCAGAGGCCAACTTTTTATTTAGTTTTAGAATGTGATGCTGAAACTTTAGGCTATCGTCCAAAATCAGCCCAAGGAACCTAGAATTATCAACAGAAGTAATAGAATGATTACCTATCTCAATGTTGTTTACCATACAGTTAAACCCGAGAATGTGAGCCTTCGACAAGTTTAGACAGAGAAGATTAGAGTCGCACCATTCCTTAATTTTATAGATGTCGGACGACATATCAGCCCTGAGTTGGTCTACGTCGTGACTACCCCATGATACAGACGCATCATCCGCGAAAAAGTCAAGCTGAAGAAGATCGTTAATGAAGATTAGAAACAAAGTAGGTCCCAAGATAGAGCCCTGAGGGACACCGCATGGAACACTCTGCTTACTGGACGAAACACCCCCCAAAGACACAAACTGAACATGATCCGAGAGAAAGGATTGAATCCACTCGGAAGCCACACCACGGAAGCCATAAACCGATAGTTTCCGCAGCAGTATACCGTGGCTTACGCAATCAAACGCTTTAGATTGGCAAAAAAAAGTCGCGAGTATCACATTACACGTTCTTTATCGATTTTATAAGAGAGAAAGAGTGTGAGAAAATCATATAATAATCAATTTTAATAGGTTTGGTGAGTTTTGATTAGCTACTGTCTAATCAACTTTCGGTTAGTTTCACTTAGTCTAAACTTATTTTACTTATTTGAGCCAGTTCCGATACGTTACAATCAATTTTAATAGATTTGGTTAGTTTTGGTTAGTCGTTGCAGCAACTTTCGGTTAGTTTGGCATAGTCTCAAATTATTTTAAGCATTTGAACCGGTTCCGATGCGTTGTAATCAATTTTGTTAGATTTGGTTAGTTCGGGTTAGTCGTCCAATCAACGTTCAGTTATTTTCACTTAGTCTCAACTTACTTTACTTATTTGAGCCGATTCCGATACGTTATAATCAATTTTAATAGATTTGGTTAGTTTGGGTTAGTCGTCCAATCAACTTTCAGTTAGTTTCACTTGGTTTTAACTTATTTTAATTATTTGAGCCGATTCCGATACGTTATAATGGATTTTAATAGATTTGGTTAGTTTGGATTAGTCGTCTAATCATCGTTTGGTTAGTTTCACTTAGTATCAACTTATTTTACTTATTTGAGCCGGTTCCGATACATTATAATCAATTTTAATAGACTTGGTTAGTTTGGGTTAGTCGCCCAATCAACTTACGGTTAGTTTCACTTATTCGCAACTTATTTTACTTATTTGAGCCGGTTTCGATTATCAATTTTTCATAAACTGTGTCGGGACGCGATACGAAAATTTTCCATGTCGTGACGCAGCCTTGAAAAATCACTCTCATAAAACCAAAAAAATATTCACTTCAAAAAAAGTTCCGCTATCCGGCCTTCCGTACTATTTTCTTAATAAGATGGGATAATATTAAATCTGGCAAAATGCAGTAAGCGCACGCTTGGAATTCTGGCTGCGGCGCCGGCGTGGATTAAAGGTCAGCCAGCGCTTTTAGTCAATATACACTGTGAAGGTTGAGACTTTGGATTCTGGTTATTTATTATTTTTGTGCATTCATCCCGTATGTCATTTTCTTTACATAAAATCCCGTACTCACGTACCGCACGTAGGTACATAAGATAAAAAGTGGCCTTGAATCATCAAAAACAAGTTACCAATGTTAGGTATAAAAAATATGTGTCGAAATATTCTCAATACGAACACAAAACAGGAAAACCAATTTATAGTTCTTACCAAGTCAAGTTGTGGAGTGAAAATATTAACAAACAGACAATCTTCATTTTCTGTGTCGGAGTCACTGTTGACTTGGAAACATTTATTTGGATCTGCAGTTGCATCAATTATTCCTTCCCATGGTTCCGCTTCTACAGGAGCCTAAATATAATATAGGTAGATAAATAAGTGGTTTACGATCTTTATATCACTTTCTACATACATCGTTCTATCCTTTTCAAACACACTACTTTAGAAAGGATAGAATGACTTTCAAAAGTCAGCTTATATGAACCAAAACTATATTGACCAAAAAATAACCTAACATCTATTTTTCCGATTTTATAAAATCATTAATCTTTAATCAGGTGTAATATATAAATTGTTAAATAATTTTTGCTTGTGGTGAAAATGTTGCTTTTTTTGTCAATCAGCCCCTTATTCAAGTCTATTCTTCAAATGCAGATATTTTGAAGGGAGTTAAATTTAGGTTTAGGTTACGCTTTACAATATATTTCGACAAATTAGCGCAAAATACTGCATATACCTATTGAAATTAGACCTGAAGCGGGTCCATACTTATAAATACATATAAGGAAAATACTACCAGTTTATGTTATACGGAATTGAACTACCTGGAAACGTAGCGATCCTAATGGAGGTTTAGCAAAAGGTATACCAGTAAAGCCATAGAATGTTCTATTTCCAGGACTAACAAGTTCTCTTCCTCGCACTGTCCCTTTGGGAGTTGTGACTAGTATATCGGCAAACTGAAAAATATATAGGATTAATATTAATAGTTATTTTTGTTACAAGAACTTAAAATGAAGTTTTTCAAGCCGAGTCCGGAATAGCAGATGAGTCCTGAAAAACTTCATTTAGGTACGTGTGACAAACACTATTTTTTGTCATACGCTCCCAAAATTTTATTTTTATTTATACGCTTTTTGCAATTCTTCAGAACGCCTAAATTTGCAAATTTACCATAATTTTTGAAATCATAATGTTCGACAAAGTTAGCTTAGAAATTGATATCGTAGCAATTATGTGATAATTTTGTCATGTCATTCGAAATTTGACATTTAGACTATTTTTGTCATACGCTCCCAAAAATAGCTATTTTACGGACTCATTTAAGTCCGTAAAATGCTTCCTTTTCGGCCTAGCCCCTAAAAGTCGTCATGGCAACCTTTACGGACTATTCCAAAATTCCTGAGTATGTCTTAAGGTGCGCGTCCACTTGTTCGTTACGGACGAATCGGCCGCACCTTACGCATCTCATTATTTAATTCTTTTTCATGGTTTAAATATAAATGCGTCCACTGACTCACAACGGCCGCGTCGAACTGCCGGAATGCGGCTACGTATTTTTGAGAGAGAATTCAAAACCGGGCCGGTCGGTGCGTGCGGCCGACGTAATCAGTAAATACGTACAAATGGACACATTTTATGGGCGGTTTTTGAGGAATCGTTTAATATCGTGTGGCGTTCGGTTTGCTTCGATTATACGGCTCAATAATTGTTGACTAGGCTCTAGGGATAGCGGCGCGTAATATGTATTTAATGCAATGGAATGTATTCGCGGAAACACATGCAAGCTGCTGTATATCCACTATAATACAGCTTTTGTTAAATATATCCTGGTTTTTAGTTAGATAAAGCAAAATATATCGTAGAAAGTATTGACAAAGTACGGCCACGCATTACAAGTAATATTTCATTTCACGCATAACCTCCGCTCGCTTCGGGGCTCAACGAAAGAAAGCTAACCAAGTGCTAACCCAAAATCAAGAAAAAACTATTTAGAAACATAACCTTAAAAAAAACCGACGGGATTTGAACCCGGGCCGCCGAAGTGAAGGCTAACCATGCAGACCCATAGACCATCAGCGGACTTACAAACAACTAGTTGCATCACGAAGACATGGAAGTCAACGGACAGAGTGCAGGGCGCCGCTATCCCTGGAGTCTAGTAATTGTTGTGGTTATTAACTTAGACTAGTGACTAGTTCTTTTAAAGGTTTACAGAATTGTATACATACGTGTCATATGTATGTTTTGTAATTTTTAAACAATAAAAATGGACGAAACTTTTCATCATCATCCACTAAGTCAGGGAACAATGTATGAAATTCGCCATATTGTTTTCGTTTTTTACATATATTATGCACCCAAAATCTATGACGCCGTGGTCTGCATTTAGTTCGTACTTTTTCTTCTTCATCTGATAATAAAGTAGAGATCAGCACTACTTCTTCAGAAGAACTCATTGTTCTACCAACAAATCAAAATTACTAATCTAGAATTTTCATTTTATAACCTGTCACCCAGTCAGTCGAGCCAATGCGATCCGATGCGGATAAGTGGACGAATTCATTACAAAAATCCGATTCGATTCATGCGGCCGATTCGTCCGGTACGAACAAGTGGACGCGCACCTTTAAGGTGCGCGTCCACTTGTTCGTACCGGACGAATCGACCGCACCGTACGCATCTCATTATTTAATTCTTTTTCATGGTTTAAATATAAATGCGTCCACTGGGTCACAACGGCCGCGTCGAACTGCCGGAATGCGGCTACGTATTTTCAAGAGAGAATTCAAAGCCGGGCCGGTCGGTGCGTGCGGCCGACGTAATCAGTAAATACGTACAAATGGACGCATTTTATGGGCGGTTTTTGAGGAATCGCTTAATATCGTGTGGCGTTCGGTTTGCTTCGATTATACAGCTCAATAATTGTTGACTAGGCTCTAGGGATAATGTATTGAATGCAGTGGAATGTATTCGCGGAAACACATGCAAGCTGCTGTATATCCACTATAATACAGCTTTTGTTAAATATATCCTGGTTTTTAGTTAGATAAAGCAAAATATATCGTAGAAAGTGTTGACAAAGTACGGCCACGTATTACAACAAGTAATATTTCACTTCACGCATAACCTCCACTCGCTTCGCTCGCTCCGGGACTCAACGGAAGAAAGCTAACCAAGTGCTAACCCAAAATCAAGAAAAAAACTATTAAGAAACATAACCTTAAAAAAACGGACGGGATTTGAACCCGGGTCGCCGAAGTGAAGGCTAACCATCCAGACCCATAGACCATCAGCGGACTTACAAACAACTGGTTGCAGCACGAAGACATGGAAGTCAACGGACAGAGTGCAGGCCGCCGCTATCCCTGGAGTCTAGTAATTGTGGTGGTTATTAACTTAGACTAGTGACTAGTTCTTTTAAAGGTTTACAGAATTGTATACATACGTGTCATATGTATGTTTTGTAATTTTTAAACAATAAAAATGGACGAAACTTTTCATCATCATCTACTAAGTCAGGGAACAATGTATGAAATTTGCCATATTGTTTTCGTTTTTTACATTCTATACACCCAAAATCTATGACGCCGTGGTCTGCATTTAGTTCGTGCTTTTTCTTCTTCATCTGATAATAAAGTAGCGATCAACACTACTTCTTCAGAAGAACTCATTGTTCTACCAACAAATCAAAATTACTAATCTAGAATTTTCATTTTATAACCTGTCACCCAGTCAGTCGAGCCAATGCGATCCGATGCGAATAAGTGGACGAATTCATTACAAAAATCCGATTCGATTCATGCGGCCGATTCGTCCGGTACGAACAAGTGGGCGCGCACCTAAAATGTCATATTTTGAATGATATGACAAAAATATTAAATAGTTGCTACGATATCAATTTCTAAGCTAACTTTGTAGAACATTATGATTTCAAAAATTATGGTAAATTTGCAAATTTAGGTGTTCTGAAGAATTGCAAAAAGCGTATAAATAAAAATTAAATTTCGGGACCGGAAACAGAAATGATTCGTCCTGAAAAACTTCATTTTAGGTACTTGTAACAAAAATAACTATTATGTGTGACTTCCAATAGGTGGGAAATATCGAGCGCCAAATATGGAAGTACATAATTTCGAAAGATATACTTATAAGATAAGGGTGGGGAATACCGGCCATACGTATAATACCAAAAATCATTTATACCGTGCGGTCATGGTTGGTAAGAACTCGTATCTAACCTATTTAACAAAATGTTAACCTAACCTAAACTTTGCAATATTTTTATGTGTGACTTCCCACAGTGGGGAAATATCGAGCGTCAAATATGGAAGTACATAATTTCGAAAATGTATAAGGTAAGGGTGGAGAATACCTGCCATACGTATAATACCAAAAATCATTTATATCAAGCGGTCATGGTAGGTAAGAATTATTATCGAACCTATTTAAGAAAAATGTTAACCCAACCCAAACTAAGAACTTTGCAATATTTTTATGCGTGACTTCCCACAGTTGGAAGCGCCAAATATGGAAGTACATAATTTCGAATATATATAAGGTAAGGGTGGGAAATACCGGCCATAAGGGTAATACCAAAAATAATTTATATCGTGCGGTCATAATAGGTATGAATTCTCATTTAACCCATTTTAGCAAAATTTTATCCCAACCCAAACTAAGAACTTTGCAGTCTTTGCATATGTAACTTTCTACAGTTGAGAAATATGGAGCGCCAAATATGGAAGTACATTATTTCGAAAATATATAATGTAAGGGCGAGGAATACCGGCCATACGGGTAATATCAAAAATAATTTATATCCTGTGGTCATGATATTTAGGAATTCTCATCTAACCTATTTAGAAAAATTTTAACCCAACCCAAACTAAGAAATTTGTAATATTTTAATATGTGACTTCCCACAGTTGGAAAATATCGAGCGCCAAATATGGAAGTACATAATTTCGAAAGGTATATAAGGTAAGGTTGGGAATACTGGCCATACGACTAATGCCAAAAATAATTTATATTGTGCGGTCATGATAGGTAAGAATTTTCATCTAACCTATTTAGCAATATTTTGACCCAACCAAAACTAAGAACTTTGCAATATTTTTATGTGTGACTTCCCAGAGTTGGTAAGTATCGAGCGCCAAATATGGAAGTACTTCAAAAATATATAAGGTAAGGGTGGGGAATACCGGCCATACGGGTAATACCAAAAGTAATTTATATCGTGCGGTCATGATAGGTAAGAATTCTCATCTAACCTATTTACCAAAATTTTAACCTGACCCAAACTAAGAACTTTGCAATATTTTTATGTGTGACTTCCAACAGTGGGGAAATATCGAGCGCCAAATATGAAAGTACAGTGACGGAAATAAAATTTCGTACACTTATTTTTTCCCAATGTGATGTTGGCTTTTGTATACCTAGATCACCTGGAAATACACTTCACTTTTTGACAATTTGTTATCGGTGTCATCAGATTTGAAAATTATATAATTTGATTTTAACAAAATTTGTGAACATGAATCAACTCGAGAAGGCGCAGGCGAGATTGATTGCTTTATTCGAAGAAAGTGTTTCTTTATGAAGAATAGCTGAGCAAGTTGGGAAACCTAGAAGCAGTATAATACAAAACCTCAGAACTAAATGGGAAAATACAGGCGCATTGGATAGAAGGGCTGGAAATGATATGATAATGATATATATATATATGATAATAGATTATTTGCGAAACAATCCATTTCAGTCAGCAGTAGAAAAACATAGCCAACCTAATTTTTCTGGGATAGTAAAAAAGGCAAGAAATCGTATAAAGAAAAATTCGGAACTGAGGAACAGAATAGCTGCTAAAACGCCATTTTTGACCGATATGAATAGAGAGCAGAGAATGGAGTTTGCGATGGAATATTTACCGCAAGGTATGGATATTTGGACTAAGGTAGTATTTACCGATGAGAAGATTTTTCAGTCTTATTATAGCGGGCAGATTAGAGTGTACAGGTCGCCAAATACACGGTTTGAAGAGAGATATACCCATAATAAAACAAGTGGAAGATTTTCTGTTAATGTATGGGGGTATATGACTTCCAGAGGGCTAGGAATATGTGACCATATTCGAGGAACTCAAGATTATATACACATCCTTTAAAATGTTATGTTACCATCGGCAAACAATAGATTTCAACAAGAAAATTTTATCAGCATGATAACTGCCACGTCCATGCAGCAAGGAGAGTTTCGGCTGGATACGGGAAAATAACATTTCATTGTTACCTTGGCCCTCAAGAAGCTCTGATATCAATCCAATTGAAAACGTTTGGGGATATATCATGATAGAAATTTAAAAAAAAACATGATTTCCATCCAGTAATCAATCATGATTTGTGGAACAAAATTGAAGAAACCTGGAATAATTACAATGTTCATCATGCCCAAATGCTGGTGGCATCAATGCCCAGACGTTTAAGCCTATTGGGTGCAAAAAATGGATCCGTTTTAAAATATTAAACCAATGTTTTTTTATTATTTGAATAATCTGTTTTGTAATTAATTTTGAAGTTGTATCTTATTGTATATTATTATCCTGATTTTTCTTCTGAAAATTTTCTTCTACCACTTCCTGCTCTTCTATCCTATGACCCTGTATTTTCCCATTTTGTTTTGCGGTCTTGTATAGTGCTTTTTAGTTTTCCAACTCCCTCAACTACCATTTGTATAGAAATACTTTCTTCGAATAAATAATTTTATATTATAACCTTTTTTCTGTTATTAGTGAAGTAAGAGACGCAAGGTGTAAAGGTGAGATAAAGGTAAAAAGCCCAGTTTACCAAAATATTCAAAAATTACATAAAATGTTAACCTCAGTGTACGAAATTTTATTTCGGTCACTGTATATAATTTCGAAAATATATAAGGTAGGGGTGGGGAATACCGGCCATACGTGTAATACCACAAGTCATTTATATCGTGCGGTGACGGTAGGTAAGAATTCCCATCTAACCTATTTTGCAAAATTTTAACCCAACCCAAACTAAGAACTTTACAATATTTTTATGTGAGACTTCCCAGAGTTGGGAAATATCAACCGCTAAATATGGAAGTACAAAATTTCGAAAATATATAAGGTAAGGGTGCAATAGTGCCTTGGATATACCCTGCGAAAATTGTATCTGTATCATAAGACGCCGTTTTTTAAGGATATGCAAAAGTTAATCGCGATTTCCCAAAATTGTAATTTTGGCGCTTGGTCTAGTTATGCATAACTACGTCCAATTACTGATAGTTTCTACGTTCGTGGCTTATGGCCAAGATAAATTGTACAATGGTTAATTAAATAAAATACAGATGGATTAAAGCTTTAGTGAATTTTTTAATGAGTTATTCTTAATATTTAGGATGCTTTTAGCATGGTGTATTTTTATCATAATAGGCACTGAATTATCTTGTACATATGGCATCAAATCAAATAGTCACTCTTATCCTAGTACTCTAAGCATTATTATTACCTTAAAATTACACTTACTGTCTATAATTTTATCTCTAGTCCCGGAATCTGCTGAAATAACCTTAATTGCGCCTGGATACCATCTGTTCGTTTGTTGCCTGCCAAATTTTACCCTTGCGTTGCTTGCGTAAATTTTCACAGTTTTATGGATTTTTGTCGTAATTACTTAGTTAATTTTAATAGCCTCTAAACTGTGAGACACTACTTCCGATATGGTCGCAACAACCATATTACCGACTAGAATATTATTAATTTTAACTTATAAATAATTTTTGGGCATAGCGACCCGCTACAACTGCTTTTTCTTATAAAATTTTGCATTTTGGCCATAAGGACCTCCTGCAACTAGAGGTGAGAATAAAACTAATTTTTCATCGATAAGGTCATGCTTTTATAGCCGGATTTTTACGCGTTTTGTTCCCCCAGAAATCCAGAATCTCCATACACCGGCATCCAGAAACACGTGATGTTACGCAACTTTGCCGTGATTTCGGCGAAAACATGTTTCGGGTATTTTCTGGTATTTTTCCATACCTAGCTTTGGCTTTTAATGCACACGCGTGTTCAAAGTTCAAGAAATCCTTAATAGGTAATACTGTCTTTCTTTTATTTTAATTCGCTGGACGGGAAATTAGAACCGCCCTGACCAATGCCAATGAGGTTCTTTTTAGAGCAAGATTTTTCAGGGGAATCTACATGAAATGCTTAACTAAGTGGGGAATAGTCCGCGCTTAAAACCCAGTCTAGTGAACTTTGAATTTCCTGCCGATTATTGGAATTATAGTTCAATGGTAAGTGACTTTTCTAATATTTCCTTTTTGAACGATTAAAATTAAATTAAAAGTTTTACATTTCTTCAATTAAATCGGGTACCCTGGCCCGACCATCACAATTGTAATCCAACTCAAACTAAGAACTTTGCAATAGTTTTATGCGTGACTTCCCACAGTGGGGAAATATCGAGCGCCAAATAAGGAAGTACATAACTTCGAAAATATATAAGGTAAGGGTGGGGAATACCGTCCATACGGGTAATGCCAAAAATAATTTATATTGTGCGGTCATGATAGGTAAGAATTCTCATCTAGCCTATTTAACAAAATTTTAACCCAACTCAAACTAAGAACTTTGCAATATTTTTATGCGTGACTTCCCACAGTAGGGAAATATCGAGCGCCAAATACGGAAGTACATAATTTCGAAAATATATAAGGTAAAGGTGGGGAATACCGGGTAATATCAAAAAATAATTTATTTCGTGCGGTCATAATAGGTAGGAATTCCCATCTAACTTATTTAGCAAAATTTGTAACCGAAACTAAGAAATTTGCAATATTTTAATTCCCTGAAGTATATCCCAAGCCTCAGTTTATTAATTAGCGAAAAAATATAAGTTTTCAAGTACTTTCTAAGCTATAAATAACTAAATTACCTGTGTGTTGATAGAGATAAAATTGGTGATAAATGTTCGATTTGAGAATTTTTGAATTAAATTCCAGTGGCGCATCTAGGGCCCACCTCTGAGAAGATATTCGGGATTAGCCAGAATAACTGATGCTTAACATAAAGGCACATCCTTAATATGTATTATATATTTGAAGCAATTGCTTACGTATGCTGTTCTACGAATTGCTAAGCTGGGTTTTTACCAGAATAAATCTAATAAAATAACAACTCTTGACAGTAATAAGGTGACGACTATAGGAGACGAATATTATTTTGCCAATTTAAATCTTGAATTATATGAACAAACTATTTTTATAACTGGAATATTGTCCCTTCTCCCCTCGGTCTATATATCTCACATACCATAATTTAACGACACTTATTGTGAGCTAATTATTACAGGATAAATTGGACATTTTTCGCAAACTGCCATTATATATCGGGGATTATAATGTACTCAAATTTAGGTTTCATCTGCTTCAAAATAAACTAACTGTACTTACCGCACTCCCTACTACTGCAAAAATAAGAACTGATGTTGGCAACTTCATTTTTAGGACTTGGAAATATCGTGCCAACTGCCTTCAAATCATAAGCATTATTTAAATTATATTGGCACTTCTTGATAAAGCGATAATAGGCTCTCTAAAGATATCTTTAACAGGATTATTATTGTTTTTGAAGTATATTTACTTAAGTTTCGTGCATTACTTAAATTCTTACTTTAAAATAATATTTATGATATCCCGATAAAAATTACGCTTGAAAACATATTTTTTTCCTTCTAACCTTTATCAAATGGACTTTGTATACGGTATTCCAAAATGTAGTATTTTATTTGGAAACTGATTTATTCAGCAGATTTTTTTTAAAAATACAAGGTATTAGTGACGATTATAGTAAGGATTATTGACCTCAACCAAAGTAATACCAGCTCAATTTGTCATGCCCCCAAAGCAAGTCAAAATTGTGAAAAGTTGATGCCAGTAGCAAACTCTTTCTGACAAAAATACTTTAAATCAAATATATTAAAGCGTCAAAAATATAAAGCGCCGAATTAAAAACAAATATGCTCAATCCACATTTAAAATTTGAAAAACATATATTTTTGGGATTAATTTTCTCGAAAACTGTATTTCATTGGAGAAAAATCTATTAATATTTTATACAGTTGCATTGAATTTGCACTTTTTAAAATTTTGAACCTTGGCTCTTATTTCTAGCTATATAACTTGATAATAGAACTAAACAACACTGATCATTTTTAATCTTTCGATATTCGCTTTTAAAATACCTACGATTAATTAATAAATTTAAAGTACCACTTTTTTTGTGGATGCAAAAATCCAATAAAAACCTGATTCTTAAAACAAATTTATACTCTGGCCTCTCATGATCCGTGGTGGTTTATTTTTTCGACATCTTGAATGTTAAGGGAGGTGAAAAGGATGTCTTATGCAATTATCGTCCAATTGCTCTGTTGCCTGTACTCTCTAAAATCATTGAAAAGGTATTAAAAAATCGCCTCATGCCATTTCTCCTTAGACATGGCATACTGTCCCCGGAACAGTTCGGATTTTTACCAAACAAGTGTACAAATGATGCCATGTTCTCGTTGCTTCACGATGTCTACTCATCCCTTAACAACAATCTCCCCACTGCTACAGTCTTCTGTGATTACGCTAAAGCGTTTGACTGTGTGTGTCATGACATCTTGTTAAGAAAACTAAATTTTTATGGAATCCGTGGTATTCCTTCGAACTGGTTTCAATCTTATCTTGAAAATAGACAGCGCCGTTGTTGTTAGAGCGAACGGTTCTGATTCTGATTGCAGATTAATTACCAGTGGAGTTCCACAGGGCTCTGTTCTTGGGCCTATCCTTTTTCTAATATATATTAATGACATTACATACCTAAAAATCAATGGTAAAATTTCTCTCTTTGCTGACGACACAAGCATAACTTGGAGTGATTCTAATACTTTCTCCCTACACTCTAATATCTCCAGCGATCTCGTCACAATCAAAACTTGGTCTGACTCAAATTGACTGTGTTTCAACGTTGATAAAACGGTAGCCTTATCTTATAAAACAACCTTACAACAACCTTTGCTACTTCACAACAGCAATATTAAATACGTTGAATCGGCTAAATTCCTAGGTTTGAGTATTAGTGCCAACCTTAAGTGGTCCGCACATATTGATTCTTTAACAAAAAAGCTTTCTTCTGCCTGCTTCGCAATTCGATCGGTTTCGAAGGAACTAAATCTGTCTACTGCCAGGCTCACTTACTTCTCTTTGTTTGAATCTCATCTTCGCTACGGCCTTGCCTTTTGGGGCTGCTGTAACACCGAGCAATTTCGTACCATTTTCAAACTTCAAAAGAGAGCAATTCGTTATTTATTTGGTCTTAATGGCAGAGCTCATTGCGAATACTACTTTAAAAAATATAAAATTCTTACGCTCCCTGCTTTATTTATTTTAGAAACAACTTGTTTAATACGCAAATATCGAACCATATTTCCCGAAAGGCCACAACATGAGTACTCAACAAGAAATTCGAGTCAGGACATCTACCTTCCTTTTCCCTCCTCTGAATTAACAAAAAATTCTATTCTTTATAATTCCAAGAAGTTATACAATACACTCCCGCTACATCTTAAATCCATCCCTACATTTGCTAAATTTCGTGAAAAAACGAAGGCTTACCTACTAGAAAGACCTTATTATTCTATAAATGAGTTTTGCGTGAATTAGATTTTATTTTTTCCTCCATTAATTTTCTTGGGCTTCATGTGCGGCGGTGAAATTTTTTTATATTATATATATTTTTTATAATAGGTATAGGATTATCTTTTTGACGAATTAGTGATTTTTCGGATATACAGGAATTACACAAAATTAAATACCAAGCTATCAATTTTAGTCATGTTTTGTTTACTTTTACTCGGTATTTTCAACTCTGCAGCATATGCATATTGCCTGAGTCAAGTTCACCGACATGACCTTCCTTATTTTTTCAAACAGCACGCTTCGTTATAATGTATGTTTAATATTTTGATAACACTGGGTTTCTTTACCCTATGTTTTGTGTACTTCCTGTGGATCTAGTTCAACTGCTTATGATGTTCTGTAATATAGTTTTTTTGTTAAATTGTGACCAATTTCAATTTGAAAATTGCTTGTTCTATTTTTATCGTATATATTATTGTATATATTAAGTTTTGTTTTGTTTTGTATTTGCCCTACTATGGTTAGTTTATTTATTTTAGTTAGCTTTGTCCATAAAATTTATTTGAATTTTTCTGTGGCAATAAAGCATACTTGACTTTGACTTGACTTTGAACATTTCGTTTTAATTGTATCCGAAAAGAAGTATCTGTGTTTTTGAGATGTTCAATCATCATCATCAGTAAGCTCGCAATACCAATAACTTTTTGAAGTAAAATATTTTTTTCACAACCACTAAATATTTGCTTTGTGTCATCGACATATAGAGCCATATATTCTTGTGCAACACTGGGTAATTCGTTAGTATGCCAAGTGAAAAGCAGCGATTCTAAAATAGATCCCTGTGGAACTCCGTTTTTAAATAAGAATTTATGTTCTAACTTTCTATCCTTCGAATTTACCGAGTCCAAAGCCTTTGATAAATCAATTAGCATTGCAAGCGTAGCTTTATCGTTATTCAAACAGCCTAGAACCTTAGACATTCTACAAGAGAAAGCTATGTCTGTTGATTTATTTTTCTTAACCCATTTGTATCGCGCCCCCTTTAAGGGCGTTTCACGCCTTCTGTAGAGCGTCCGGCGCTTTGGTGTGATCCAAGTCCGTTTAGTATCACTGTTCTTCAAGGTATTTCGCTGGGTGTGCCTTAAGTAAATTTTAGTGCTTTCAGCACTTTTCAGATGAAAGTAGTTCGTGATTGTTAACAGCCTGTAATAAAACTGTATTATATTTTCGTACCTGAGGAATGGCACTTGAGCACTTGAGGGATAAGTGCTTTCATTGATTTCACTGAGTGCTTTGTCCAGTTATCCTTGTTTGTTTAATTTTTTATATACAACTCGCAATGGCTCTCCGTGGCAATAAAGGCACTGGAAAAAAATTAGCGTACGAAAAGAATAGCGCAAGAGAAAAATCGCGCAGTAATAAAATAGCGCAAGGAAAAAATAGCGCATGGAATAATTAGCGCAAGGAAGCAAAAGGGCGAAAGGAAGAAAGGAAATGCGTCTAGAAAACTAAGTATTTTAATTTATTTACTGCAGAAATTATTAACATTAATAGGGCCAAAACTGCGAGACTGAAGTGTTAATATAGATTGACTTCTAAGTATTTTCTCTGTCTCATATAACTGTCGCACAGAAATATGATAATGACCATCTATCATTTGCCTGTATTTACCAAATCTATCTTTAAGAGGGTCTGTTTGAAATTTCCCTAAGAGAGCATAACTAAACTTACGTCCTTTGGAAATTTGAAAATATGAACTTAATGCCCATTTTTATAGTTTCCATTACATCCCGAAATACAACACTTTTCAGGTATAATTACACTTATCTTACCAAAAAACTAGCCGAAATCGAGAGAAAAACATACAATTATACACGAACAGGAACTTATAAACTGTTCAGTAAACAAATCTGCGGAGCGGCATAAAAGCAACAGGTCTTTAAATCCGAAATATATGGTTTTACGTAGTTAAAAATACGCCTAATAATATAAATTGTATACTTAAATATACAACGAAATATTAGGTACAAGTTTCAGGCGAGTAAAGCACTTAAATAGTTTAGGTTTCAGAAAAATGTAAGAAAATAACATTAATTGCCCCAGCCATTATCGGCAATTTTGCAAACTAATCATTTGTCGTTTGTATTACTTATTCCTTCTGTTACGTCGTCTGAGGCGCTGTTGCCGACTCTATAAGGAAAGTATTATTTTAGGAAAGTGCACGAACAAGATTAGTATTAGATAATTAAATAAATGAATTACGAAATACCACACTATAAAAAGAGGAATGAACATCTTATGGAAATATGTTTTTAAAATATTGGAGAAATTGTCCTAATATTCGCTACTATCGTAGCAGTCTAGCAACGCTGCAACCAATTTCGCCCCCATCGCGATTACCCTTCCATCCGCAAGGCCTCCTCCTACATCTTTG
>MU184745.1:89975-134127 GCA_016904865.1 Pissodes strobi
AATTGCACACAGGCCGATGTTATTGTTAGTACTATGTTATTTGTTAATTGTCGTCAGCACAATACTATCAAAAATGTTAATGATGTCATGTTGGATTTTGTTTTCAGTAATGATGATAACACAAGGGTGGTCTGTGCGGGTGATGTTTTGTTGCCTTGTGATACTCATCACCCTGCACTGGCTATTAATTTGTATGACTGTGACCCTCATCTGCCTGTTCAGTTTGAGGAAGTGGTGTATGATTTTAGGAATGCAAACTTTAGTGTGATGAATAATTTTTTACTTAATGTAAGTTGGGATCAATTGCTCATAAATTCTGTAGATGTTGATGTTGACTATTTTTACAACATATTATACAATATTATTGAGATATGTACTCCAAAGATTCTTATAAAATCTAAATTTCGATTTCCCATCTGGTTTAGTCAAGACCTTAAAATGCTAACTTTTGACAAGAAAGCTGCACATAAGAAATTTAAGTTGTCAAATAGTTCTGCCGACTACTTAATTTTTACTAATCTACGCTCATTATGTAAAGACAAAGCCAAGAAGGATTATGATACACATACATTAATAATATTCAAGTAAATCTAAAAACTGACATAAAAATGTTTTGGAACTACATTCACTATAAAAATAACACTAATGATATACCTCCTGTTATAATGTATAATAATGAAAGGTTTGAAGATGGAAATCACATTGTGGAGGCCTTTGCTAATTATTTTGCAAGTGTTTATGAAGATCCCAAAGATTCAGTAGCAGGTATCCCTAATGATTTTGGATTTAATCTTGATGCTTATGAGTTCAGTATTGGAATCTCAGAAATATTTGAGAAACTATCTTCATTGGATATTTCAAAGGGACCTGGTCCCGATAATATACCGGGTACTTTTCTGAGAAGGTGTGCCTTTGCATTGTCACGACCACTATGATTTTATTTAACAAATCGCTCTGTGAAGGTTGTTTCCCACAAACATGGAAAGTATCCTATGTGGTTCCAATATTTAAAAATTGTGGGAATAAGGAACATGTGGAGAATTATAGACCCATATCCTTAATGTCACTGATGCCAAAAATTTTTGGGTCTTTTGTATCTGAATTTATGACTCACAAGTTTAGGAATATCATAGGCACCCAACAGTATGGATTTTTGGATGGCAGATCGATTTCATCTAATCTACTTGTTTATGTGGAGAATATTGTTGAAACGCTGGAATCAGGTTTAGCTATGGATTCAGTATATGCCGATTTTGTTAAGGCGTTTGACAAGGTCAACATCAGCATATTGATCAAAAAACTTAGTGCATATGGTATTCAGGGTGTACTGCTGAAATGGTTTAGCTCGTACCTAACTAAAAGAAAGCAAAATGTGAGGATTAAGTGTTTTTTTTCTAAGCTTGTAGATGTAACTTCTGGTGTACCTCAAGGAGCTCATCTTGCCCCCATTTTGTTCAGCATTTTTATGAATGATGTTGTGTCTTCATTTCAGAATTGTAGTTTTCTTATGTATGCTGATGATATTAAAATTTTCTTACCAATTCACCAAACTGATTCCATCTTAAAACTTCAGGCTGATCTGGATAGGTTTTGTCAGTGGTGTTGTGCCAATGAAATGCAACTTAATATCTCAAAATGTAAATATATTTAGTTTTCTAGGTTGAAAAATAAGACTACAAATAGATATTATTTTAATAACACTTATATTGAGCAAGTTCAGACTATGAGGGATCTTGGAATAATTTTTGACTGTGGGTTTACTTTTTATCATCACATTGAGGTTTGCAGGAACAAGGCTATGAGGATGTTAGGATTTATAAAGCGCAACACAAGGGATTTTAATAATATTTCAGCTATTAAAACGTTATATGTGTCATTGGTGCGACCACATTTGAAGAACTGCTCCACTGTGTGGTCACCCTATTTTGGATCTTATCAAAATATGCTTGATGGAGTTCAGAGAAAGTTTTTAAGGTATATTGCCTACAAATTAAATATCCCAGTTGAAAATGTTGACTATGATAAACTGGAAAGGATGTTAAACATAGGTTCTCTGAAATCCAGAAGAGATGCTGCTGATGTCATTTTTACATTTAAACTTGTAAATGGGCTATGTGACTGTCCTGACCTTTTGATTAAGTTAAATTTTTTGGTACCATCAAGATCTTTACGTGTGCATAGGTGCTTTGAATTACATCAGCATAGGATATTATATGGTCAGAATAATGGTATCAATAGGCTTATGATGAATTGCAACATGTGTAAGACAGATTTTTTTTAACACGACCTTATACAATTTAAAGAAATCCCTTAAAAATCTCTTCTATAGTTAGTGTTTATTGTATCATCCCCATTTTATACTTTTTTGATGCATGCAATTTTTATATTTGTTTTTTTTTTTATTTTTATAAGTAGAATAATTAGCTTTAAATTCTATTAGTATTAAGTCTAGGTTATAGTTTCATTGTATAAAGACTATGAACTCTGTAACCGATTGGGTGTAACCCGTTAATTTGAATAAATAATTAAATAAATAAATAACTGGGTCATGGTATTTACTTCCTGTTCTGCTGTTGAAATCTCCCATAAGGATGATTTCTCGTTGATTGCCGCTCACGCTTATAGCGTTGTCAAGGATGTCAAAGAAATCATTCTTTTCTATATATGTGGCGTCATTGGTGGGGGCGTATACGCCTATAATGGTTAGTTTATGTCCCCGATGGTTTAGATTAATAGTGATTATTCATTCGTTAATCATCTCCCAATTACTTATTTTTTATTTGTAAGTCCTCTTTACAAGTACAGATACACCTTTGCCTGCTCTTTCGTGTTTTTCTACTCCACTGTATATATGTAGGTAATTACCGCATTGTTCCACTCCTGAACCTTTTTTCTTTGTCTCTGTAAGAACTACTATGTCAAATTTTTTCTCCTCAATTTCTCTCAAGACGTCTTTAATTTTTCCAGTTAAGCTCTGAACGTTCCATGTACCACATATCAATTCCGGTTTTCTTTGCGAGGGTCGTCGCATAGAGGTTCCGTCATACTTCCGAGGCTGGGTGCTGGGATTTGTTGCATTTAGTAGTTTTTCTAAGGGATGGGTCGCAGGCCCATCGCCTAAACCCCCAACCTGGAGGACCGGGTAATTTGCTATCAAGGTGTTCTTCCTCTAGTCTTTAATGAACCAACATCCAACTACAAGGCAGTAGCTTTACCGTACCCTGGCAGGGGCCCTAACAGGGGCCGGATGAACCCTTGTTTTTGAAAGAGGTTGTTACTCCTCCCCAATTAATTAATTTTCATAAATACAATTCAGTAAAATGTATTTTTAACATACTACAATATTGAGGCATGTTCATACATTCATCTTAGAAATGTTCTTTTATTGCTGAAGCAAAATAATTTTATTATTATGGCTCTTAACCCTCATTTCAGATGGGTAATCACCTGGTATTGATGAGCGTCGTTCTATCTTATTATAACACCCCACACACACAGTTTTACTCTTGTGATAGGTCACTGCTCGGTCATTTATTAAAAACTTCCCATTTAGAAAGTAAAATGTGCTCAGTAAATTAACTTCCTTAGCAAAAAGATTTATGACATTTTTGTTCATATTTTAATGTTCTTTGCTTTTAACGATCTAAAAATGCATCCAATTATTTTAGGGTATTCCTTTGCCGACTATCGAACCAGAACATGAAGGAGCATTCATTACTCAACCAATGTACGAATTGTTAGAAGCGGGAAACGTTGTTACAGTGCCTCTCTTTATTGGTATTAATTCTGAAGAAGAAATTGGTAAAGCCGACAGTAAGTTGAAGATTAGCTTAATCTAGAAAAAGGGGTAGATGATGTTAAAGGATATGTAAAGTTTACTGCAGCAGCGTTTCAAACTGTTTCTGATCTTGTAAAACCTGATCAAACCGACGAATTTCTATCAGATCTGCACGAATAATTTTTCTGATGGGGTTTCGGCGAGTCTAATCAAGTTTTGTTAGGTGTTAAATATATTCGTATTAAACTGAAATCAAACCAAGCGCATATCGAACTCCAGAAACATTAAAATTCGCCAATAAATAGAAATATAGTTATCAAGTTTGTTATACAGGATTTTATTTCAGATATACCATCTTTACAAACAACGGCTGCGAAGTATGACAGAAATCCACTTACCTTACTGCCTTGGCAGTTTGATGAAGCTTCAGAAGAAAGCAGGACGTTAGTGGCAAATCTTATTAAATCGGCTTATGTGGGCGAAGACACATTTGCGGACAAACTAGGATCAGTTGTGTCCGTAAGTAATATAGCATTATTTTATTTTAAAGATCCATTGGCTAAAATAGAAGTAGTAAATGACAGAGTTTTATTTTGAGAAGCACAATATTAAATCACGGTCTATATACAAGGAATACAAATGTCAATTCTCGACCAATAACATTCGAAACTAACAAAGCAAAATTAATAAAAGGCAACCAAAACTAAGCGTATCAAAATTCGGCACTTAGCAAAAAGGTCATCGTTAAAAATTTAGGACAATCAAACCTTAAAATTTCTGTAAACGACATGTAAAATGCTAATTGATTGTGAAATTCATATAAGCCAGAACTAATCGAATCCAATCAACAAACTTAGCACCAAAAATTGGCAAATAGAAATCAATTACCTGAAATATATAATCTACAATTTTATTAGGCGAATAGAAGCCAGTGAGCAAAAATATAGTCAAGTTATTGTGTCGTCACAAAAATATGTAAAAATTACATCAACTAGACAAGAACCGCTTGGGAAAAGAAATTGGGGCCCATTTTTAAAGTTATTTCTCTTTTCTCAATTTTGGTATTCGCTATGCAAAAAAGGCCTTTAGTTTTTATCTCTATCCTTTGTTTTTTAGACTCTCCAGTAGTAGTCTGCTGCTTAGTAAGTAACATGTAGTGGGCAGGTTTTGCAAGTTTTGGAGTTTTAAGCCTAAAATTTGTTCGGTATTTATCTCTTTCCGGAAAATATAAAATAAATAATAAAAAATATCTTCATCCTTTCAGACATGAATCACTTTATTTTAATTTTTAAGAGATACTTTATTGTCATCATTAAAAGCTGATCCGACTCACTCAGAATTTATTTTTAATATTTATTAATGTCTTGTAGTACACCAGTGACTCCGTATTTACAAAATCCATTATCAGATTTGGTGAACTCTATGCCAGATATAGTCCAGTCTATTTCTATCAATTTTCCTATAAAGGCCCAATGGGAATTTATCAATATTCCATTGAAGGTAAGCACTAATTATTAATTTTAATGCGCACAGAGACCTGTTAACTTGGTTAATCATAACCAACTTCCCTATGCTTCATGCTAACGTTCTTACCTATAAACGACTTTGCTAAAAGTGGTTAATATTATTAGCTAAAACGTACCAAAGCCCTGTCACAAGAGGAACCAATGTCTTACCGCCCCATTAGCTTAACCTCCTACCTTCTTAAAACGATGGAAAATATTATTGTTATGCACGTCAGAAGCAAGTTCCTTCCTAATGCTCCAATTCGCTTATCAACCATCGAAATCACCCATGCTTTTCAAAATCTCGTCCGCGATATGTAGAAGGCCCTGATTGAAAAAGAAGTGGCGCTCTGTGCATTATTCCTAGAAATAGGGGGTGCATTTGACACCACCAACCACTACAAAATGGATAAAATCCATGCTAACCAGCTCTGAAGTCACCGCGACCATTGGAGAAATAGCCGTCACAGTCAAAGTAATAAAGGGATGCCCTCAAAGAGGGGTTCTATCGCCCAGGCTTTGGTCTCTGGTTGTCGACGATCTACTGGTAAGAGTGACTGAAGCAGGTTTTGAAGTCCAATGTTACGCAGATGATCTAGTTATAATAATAAGAGGAAATCATGACAACGTTCTTTCAGAACGTATGCAAAGTGTACTCAACTTTGTTAGCCCATGGTGTATACAGGAAAGACTAAATATCAACCCAAGCAAAACCGTAGTGATCCCATTCACAAAGAGAAGGAAGCTGAACCTTAAAGGACCCACTTTGGGAGGGACAACGGTAGAGCTTACAAAGGAGGTTAAGTATCTTGGCATCGTTCTTGACCGGAAACTAACCTGGAACACACACCTGTAGAGAACAATCAAAAAAGCTACGGCAGCGCTTTGGATCTGTCGACGACTCTTTGGTAAAACATGGGGCCTAAAGCCCTTCCTCATCTGGTGGTCCTATAACACTGTTGTAAAGCCTCCTATAACCTACGCCTGCTTAGTGCGGTGGGTAAAAACAAAGGAAAAAACAACACAGCGAAAGCTAGCAAGAGTACAAAAGCTCGCCTGTCTGGGTGTAACAGTGGCTATGAAAACGTGCCCCACAGCAGCTTTGCAAATCCTACTTGATCTCCATCCGCTGCACATATGCATAGAAAAGGTGGCCTGGACCAGTGTGTATAAAGTCACTCAGACACAAAAACTGAAGTCAGAAAACTTGACGGGTCACCTTAAAATTCTGAAGGACATCCAGATAGAGGCGATGACCACACCAACCGATATAATGGAAATAAAACTTCATTTTGCTCGCTCCTTTGAACTGGTAATTGAAGACCGCAATACTACAGGAGAAAGACTAAAACTAATAGAGAGGGGATCACTTGTCTGGTAAACAGATGTATCAAAGATGAAAGAAGGAGTGGGATGCGGAGTTTACGGACCTAGGTGTCAAATCTCTGTACTTTTAGGAAGCACTCCCACAATCTTTCAAGCAGAAGTACATACTATCTATCAATACAGTCAAAAAATGCCTAAGAGGTGCAAAGATCTATATCCTATTAGATAGTCAAGCAGCCTTAAAAGCGCTAATATCTAGCAGAATCAACTCCCGGTTAGTGTGGGATTGTCGGATGGCTGCAGATCAACTGGCAAACAGAAACAGACTCACCCCGACCAGCCCGCACGGAATGGTACACAGACTGCCTTTTGCGGGCCTTAACCATTCTGTGGCATCACTAGAGGACACGTAATGAATGAACTCAGAAATTGGGAAAAAGGGGGAAAGAGACACATCAGGCCAATGCACCTGGGCAGAGACAGGCCAAAAGACTCATTTCTCACTCGCCTAACTACACAAAAAAGCTTCTCAAGCTACAAAAAAAAATGAGATGAAACTGGTCGTAGACCTTCTCACTGGACATGGTCCCTGGAGGTACCACCTCAAGAAAATGGGGAAAAGCACTGACGAACAATGCAGATTCTACCAAACCAGGGCTGAAACGTCAGAGCACTTACTCTGCGAATGTCAGGCACTGACTCGCCTAAGTTTGAAGCATCTCGAAAATGCCCTTGTGGTACCTGGAGATCCATAAAAGCTCAACCCTCGAAATATTCTGAGGCTCTCGAAAAAGATAGGAATTTTCGTGTAATATAGGAAGGTATACACAAAAGATCAATTATGATTGACGAGTTGAAGGGCAAATCTTGCCGAGCGACCCCTCTTCCTACCATATCATATCATACCATAGGTAAAACATATATCTACTAACGAACTATGCCATTAGTGAAAACAATAAAAGCCAATTATATTTGATAAAAAATATAAATTCAAATTATTTTTTAAAGACCCCAGAAATGTTCTGAGGACATACTGAAAGTCGCGATCGAATGTTCCAGATACGTTTGAAACAAGGATAGAAATGGGTATGGTACAGCTTTGTGTAATGGTAAAAGGTAGTACCAAGTGAAAAAAGAATAAATAATAGCATGTGGCTAGAATTAAGTATGGAAAAAGGTTGATCTGACTCGTCTAAAAAAATACAAACTTACAGTTTTTCACATTTTTTTTTAAATGCTTCAAAGTTGAACTATACTCCATACATAAGGCACATAAGGTTTGACATAAAGAGTACCGTGCTCAAAGAAGTATTGTTCAGAAATCCATTAGATACAAACTGGGAAGGATACTTACAATTCCCCAGCGACAGTCTCCAAGGAATCACAATAGATACAAAAGACACGAGAGGTTTGGAGACGGCGGCAGACGAAAAGGTGACAGAAGCAGTTGCTACAGCATACCATGAAAACTGTCCAGAAAAGACTTGGGAACAAGGAGGTAACACAGTCTGGTGGAACGATAGGCTTAATAAGCTTCGGGAGACCGTAAGAAGGCTGTTCACAAAGGTCAAGAAGACAAATGAATGGGACCTGTATAGGGTAGTACTTACGGAATACAACAAAGAAATCCGCAAGGCAAAAATAGTTTCATGGAGGATATTTTGCGAAAGGGTGAACGAGACTCCCACCTGTGCAAAGATACACAAAGTGCTAGCAAAAGGAAACTCTACAAAACGAGTCGAACTCCTGAAAGGAGACGACAACGAATACATAGAAACATGCGAGGAAAGTCCGAAGCTTCTCATTAAAGCCCACTTTCCAGCGTTAATTCAGGTGACAGAAACCACAGTGCTCGAAGAGCCTCCTAAAGGAAGGCCAACGGAGCAAGATTGGAGGCTAGCTGCGGACAGCATAACGCCGTCTAAGGTCAGATGGGTAGTAAGTCAATTTCAACCGTACAAATCGGCGGGGTTAGATGAGATATACCCAGTACTTCTACAGAGAGGATAGGATAGCTTGGTCCCATCTCTCCGTAAGATCTTCAGAAGGTGTATAGCTTGGGGATTCATACCTACAAAATGGCAACAGGTGAAGGTTATATACCTGCCGAAGGTAGGCAGGATACCGGACCAGACACCAAAGTCATTCAGACGACCCATCAGCTTATCGACGTTTATGCTGAAAACCCTTGAAAGGTGAATCGATAGGTACGTAAGAGATAATGCTCTAAAGGCCAACCCGCTAAGCAACTGTCAATATGCATACCAAGCAGGAAATTCTACGGACTTAGCCCTAGACGATTTGAGTAGGCTGCTATCGAAATCAACAGAGGATAAAGAAATAGCACTAGCCACTTTTCTCGATATAGAAGGCGCCTTCAACCACGTGTCACCCTATTCGATCGGAAGAACCCTTAAAGGAAGCCAAGTCCCAGGAACCATCCATCAATGGATCGAGGCTAGCGTTAAAAATAGGACTATCGTATCCACCTATGGCGAGGCAACACTTAAAACAGCAGTCGGTAGAGGATGTCCGCAAGGAGGAGCATTATCCCCACTACTGTGGGTCATTCTAGTGGATGGTCTAATCAAAAAACTTCGGGCGGAAGGCTTTCACTGCCTGGGCTACGCAGATCACTTGACGATTGTGGTGTGAGGAAAGTTCACGGGCACCATATCGTAAAGAAGCTAGAGCCCTTAACATCGTAGACTCCTGGTGCAGAGAAGAACAAATGTCAGTTAATTCACATAAAACAACAGTGGTGGCATTCACCAAAAGGAGAAATTTAACAGGGCTAAAGCAAATGAGGCTAGCGCGAGAAGCTATACCCTTCTCCAAAGGGGCCAAATACCTGGGACTCATCTTTGACCATAAACTTACATGGAACACTTACATCCAAAAAGGGGCGCTAAAAGCCACAATGGCTCTAGGTATATGTAGAAGAATGTGTTGAAAAAAGTGGGGATTGAACCCGAAAATTACTCTATGGTTATACACAAGGGTGGTTAGGCACATGATAACATATGGAGCAATTGCCTGGTGGATGAAAACCAGACAGGTAGAGGCACTAAGAAGGCTAAATGGGGTACAGAGACTAGCTTGCCTTTGTGTTACCGGAGCCATGAGCACAACGCCAACAGCAGCGATGGAGGTAATATTAAATCTACCCCCACCCCATGTTCTCAAATAAGGCGAAGCCAAATCGGTCTGTTACAGACTAACACAAGGCCAAACACCACTAATAAGAGGACACGGCACCGAAAACTATACTGCGAGATTGAGGAGGATAAAATCCTAGGCATGCCTTCGGACCACTCCACTCCGCAGTATAGCTTTGAAAAGACATTTTCAACACAAATACCACCAAGAGACCTATGGATAAAAGGCACACCCATAAGGGCAGACCTAGTCTGGTATACAGACAGCTCGAAAGCCGACCAAGGAATAGGAGCCGGAATCTACGCAACAAGGACAGAGACCAAAATCTCGATACCTATGGGCACACTCGCCACAGTATTTCAGGCGGAAATTACAGCTATCATCCTCTGTAGAGAGGAAATGATCAGGAGGAAGGTGAGCAACAAGATAGTCGTTATCTACTCCGATAGCCAAGCTGCAATTAAAGCAGTATCTTCCAATATAGTATAACATCAAAGGTAGTATTGGACTACAGTCCTACAGCGAGTACCTTTAACAGCTTTATACATAAAGCTGTTGAACAAAATGGGAAGGCTTAATAGAAAGGTGACCTTGGCGTGGGTGCCAGGACACGAAGGCCATGGAGGCAACCAGATGGCAGACGAATAGCCTGAGAAGGTTCGTCCCAGCCACTAACAGGACCAGAAAGAACCATTTTGCGGAGTCGCAAGGCCCATAGCCAAGACATTCATTCAAAAAGGGATAGAAGAAGCATCCCAGAGGTGGTGGTTTAATCCACCGGGACATAGACATGCCAAAGATTTCATCAGCAAACCTTCGGCAAAATTAACAGCAGACTTGTTAAGTTATAATCGGAAGTCAATAAGAATCATAGTGGGACTACTAACAGGACACTGCCGACTAAAGAGACATATGAGTCTGATAGGCCTGGCGGATGAAACCCTGTGTAGGTTCTGCCAGGAGGGGGAGGAGTCGGCAAAACACATTCTCTGCCACTGTGAAGGACTTTCGAGGTTGCGCTTCGAAACTGCGGGGACAACCAATCCAGAAGCGTTAAGCTACACCATGGAGCCTCGGTCGAGACTTTGGAGTCTGATCAAGAAGACACGGTTGAACACAATACTCTAAGTACAAGGAGGGTTGCAATAGATCTTACAGGTCGCAGTGACATAAAGGCGATGACGCCTCCTCCACACATATATCTATCTATCTACACTCCATCGAAAACATTAGTAAACATATTGAGAGTCATCCATCGGAAACGAAAGGAAGTTATTTTCAGACGGTTTTCTCATGGTTTTCTCTTGGAAAGTAAGAATATTGACACTACAAGTTAGCCAAATATTAAAGTCAATAAGCAGATAATAAAAAATCTGGTGCCAGATACAACAGTGGCAGTAATTTTATTGTGAGAGGTTTTGGTTGTTCCGAAAACTATATCCCATATACCATTTGTAAATGGTCCAATTCAGAAAGATAGTATAAAGTGTAACAGTCAAAGATTAAATGTCAATAATTATTTTGCCACTGAAAAAAATATCAAATATTATTTCAATTTGACATAAATTTAAGCATAGTCAATAGGTTCTAGCTTTTTACTTTAAAATAAGTTGTTTTAAAAAAATACCACCCGTTTATAGGAGTTATGGTTTCATTGTTAATTATTATCTGACATGTTATTATAGGTGCTGACAACGTTGCCCATGGAGAGGAATCGCGTTACTTATCAGTGACTAAAGCTGGTTCATACGATAACACAAATTACGATCAATTCCCAGAGAGCGATGTGCTGACTCATTGGCGACTTATTGAATTATGGTCAAACTTTTACAAATATGGGTAAGAACTTTGTTAGAGCTAATGACATATAAGGGGGCTGACATATTACTCTCATTGGTCTTTAAGGCTTAGATGCATTTCGATTCGGTTACCTACTTTTATTCAAAAAGTTCTCATCATAAACGAATTCAAAGTTATAAGTGATGCTACGTAGTAGGGAATTTCTTACGATCAAAATTGAAATTATATAGAAGTAGATATTATTTAGTAGATGGTAGAAGCAGCTTTTGAATTGAACATTTATATTAAGAGATAATTCTATGCTGTGAGAAGTATATTTTTATATTTTAGTTACTTAGATATCTTCGACTACTTTTATTTTTCCAGAAATCCAACTCCTGAACCCGTGGAATTACTTTCCAATTTAACATGGCCAGTAGTGACAGAAGGTAACTTTGTCTATTTGAACATAAATGAGACCCTAGAATTAAAGGATACTCCAAAGTCTCCACGCTACAACGTTTGGAGAAGTGCGTTCGAAAATTACGCTGTACGACCATTTATTGTATATTAAAGTACATTTAGTTAACTTTGATGTATCGTTTCTTTTCATAGCATTATTATCAGTTCTAGTCCATAGATTTCCAAGAAATGAAGTTTCGCTAAGCCGCAGGGACTTCTTTATGAAGCTTCCATAATTATGTGCTTCTGCAATCTTGACAATTTTCAATTGAATGTATTCTACTGTTTGGGAAAAAAATGTTTTTTCCAAACGCTTTTGCTTCTTAAAACAATAAAATTCAGGTTGAAACATTTTTTTTTCTTATGCACAAAAACTTGACAAACCCTATGTTGGCCTAAGAGAAAAGTACCTTATTTTGACAAAAATGCAAAATAGAAGTAATTTTCAACTAAATGAGCATCTAAAATCTAAAATTGCAGTTAAGTTCAATCGAATTAAAAAAAGAACTATAGTGCGCCAAGCGAGTGAACCTTAACGACGACTGAAGGGGGTAGAGGACTAGCACGTAAAAAATCTTGCCTTCCCATAGGCGCAAGAGGTTATTCTTACCATATTATTATTGATAATATTGATTAGTTTAAGACGTTAAAATTAATTACAGTTTTTTTATATTACAGTCTTATATAGTACAAAATATGTCATATAATAAGACCTCATTTTTATAATAAGGATAGTATTCTATGATATTTGTTGTATGTATTACATAAATATGTTGTAGTAATAAGTAGAGTTCGTTTCCCGAAGGTTTTGTATTTACGTCATTGATGACGTCGCTTAATTTGGAAAAAAAAAACGGTTTATCGTAGCTAATTCATACAAATTCTCTAGCGTTCAACTTTTGTATTAAAAGTTAGGCAATATTGAAGCAAGTATGTTCCAAAACGCTCTTTATAGAACGCTCGGAATTGTTTTGTAATAAAAATTTTAATTTAGAGAGTTCAGTTAAGAGAGTTATCCGAAATATATAAAAATTAGTTAACCGCGTATAATAATCACCAAATGCAAGAAAAATATAAGAAAGGTTAAAAATCTTCAAAAATATCATCAAATTAAGGGTCTGATGATATATAGGTTGTGTCGATTTTGCAAATTTTCTTTTTTTTTTGCTAGAAAAGGGGTGTCCTATAGAGTAGCTTAAGCCAAAAAATCGGAAGATTCGCCACATTTGAGCCGAAAAAATATCCGCGTTTTGAGCCTTAATTGCCCTAGAAGTGCAAACTTCCACTACGACTTTCCCAGGTGTAACGTGAAAATATCGAAATTGTAACGTGAAAATAATGAAATTTTAGTAACCGACACCGGGGGCCTGGCACAGTGTTTCCAAAAGTTGCACATTTTCTTATGGGGAATAACAGTGTTTGTTTACTATTTAAGTATATTTAATATTCCACTTCACGCATGACCCTCCGCTCGCTTCGGGGGCGCAACCAAACAAAACTAACCCAAACTAACCCAAGGCATGCCGGAAATAAAAAAAAAATTGAAATTTGTCAGTCGAAACTGCAAATATTTTTTAGTTTGTTTTTCCTCATTTGGGCATGTCTTGGGTTAGTTTGGGTTAGGTTTGTTTGGTTACGCCCCCGGAGCGAGCGGAGGGCCATGTATGAAGTGAAATATTTGACGAATATATACATACAAAGGAATAGTGTAAACGAATGAGTGTCCCTTTTATTCCGATGAATGAATGCAAATGCACATTGAAAAATCATCCAAGCACAACAGAACAATGGTTTTCCTGTAAGAAACTCAAACTTAATGAAGACAAAACCAAAAACTTAATAGTTTCACTCAGAGAAGAAATTGTGCCTACCAGTCCAGTTAAACTGTTGGGCATTCATGTTGATTACAAGCTGATTTGGGTATCACATATGGAACACCTCCCAGTAAACTCTCTCAAAACCTTTATCTACTCCGCCAATTGAGAAAAAGTGTTTCAAAGGAGATGCTGTGTATGGCTTACTTTGCCGTTTTTCAAACTCACTTACCATATGGAGTATCAGTGTGGGGTCATTGTGGTAACCAGTTACCTGTTTTTCGACTTCAAAAGGCAGCAGTTCGAGTTATATCTGGTGTGAACAACCGAGCTCATTGTAAACCACTATTCGAGGAAAATAGAATTCTTACTTTAAAGTCTCTTTTTATTTTTGAGTGTCTCATGTATGTTAAAAAGAGCATCCCTAAATATAATTTTCATGTACATACACATACTCATATGACTCGTTTTAGAAACAACATTGATGCAGACTATCTAAGGTTGAACAGTTCAGCAAATAGTTAGAATTTTTATGGTCCAGAACTTTATAATAAATTACCTGAGAATATTAGAAATCTAGACATAAATACATTTAAGCTCCAAATAAAAGCTTTCCTAATTGATAAGGCATACTATGAGATATAGGAATTTACAAATGACCAAATAATTTTCTAAATATATTGTATGTATAGTGTTCCCTTTTTATGTTTTCGTTTATACTACCCTAGACTGAATCTTGTGTGTAATCTAGTTCATAGTGATTTTTTTTTTAATTGTGGATATGATTCTATATTGTATTTAATATTATTTGATACATAGAATCAACAAATAAGTCTTCAATTATTTAAAAACTTCATGCATGGCCCTCCGCTCGCTTCGCTCTCTACACGGGAGCTCAACAAATAGAAACTAACCAAAACTAACCCAAAATTTTTATTCTATTTTGGGTTAGTTTTGGTTAGCACTTGGTTAGTTTCTGTTTGTTGAGCCCCCGTAGCGATCGAAGCGAGCGGAGGGCCATGCATGAAGTGTTAAAATAATTGAGGACTTATTTGTTGATTCTATGTAACAGTCACGACATCTGACTAAATGCTATCGTGCACGTCACATATGAAGAAACGATCGGCATTGCCGAATGGACATATTGCCTGTTACATGCGAATATGCTCCCAGGACATCTGTTTTTTAACCCTAACTAACTATTCAAGAACCATGTCAATCAACATCTTCGCACACACACCGCTCGTCGAGCAATACAGGATGTGCTACTGCCATAAAAAAATCATTTACCTAAATAAAAAAAAAGAGTAGAGACACTTATAGCACAGCTTATTCAGTACCAGCTAGTCAACTCTATCGAAATCGGAAAGTTGGAGTGTCGGGCACAGCGCCCTGGGCGGTTCAGTTCCACAGTTGAATTTAAAATGAATCTTCGCTTCAAAATACATGACAAATTCGTCCGAAGCCTCGGCTATCGCCCTGAGAGGTTCGGAAATTTCGGATTTTTATACAATTGTGCGTTTTAAAATCGTTTTTAAACGGATTTTAGACGATAAAAAGCATATTTTAAATTAAACGGACTGTCAAAAGTATTATTCAGATGCCCAGGCGTTTAAAACAATACTGAGTCATGACCTTCTTCTAAAATTTGCAAAACTTGGTTATTGACTTTCCTAAATCAAAGGATGCCGCCGCAAGATGACTAGCTGGTAGTGAATAAACTGCGCTTATAGCACACCATTTTTCTAATGAATTTTGCTAACGAAACTACAGTAAACGTCTGGCAACAGTGTGCCTTCTTAAAAATCTTTGTTTTGGCTATTGTGACAGTTGACAGTAAAAAGGAGGATGGATATTTACAAGTAAAATTTAATTTTGTTTAATGGGGCTACCGGAACAAAACGGAGGTCCCTCGTTCGATGCAAATGTATCCTAGTTAATATTTTCACCCGACAATTGATTTTCGGATGCGTTTTGTCTATATTTCTAGTGCTTTTGTGAAGTGGTGCTGAAAATTTGTGTCAAAACTCGAACTTTGAGGGCATTTTTTCGGTTCAAATCTAGCGGATCATCAGACTTTTTTGGCTTAAACTACTATATAGGACACCCCCTTTCTAGTGAAAAAAGAAAATTTGCAAAATCGACAAAACCTATATATCACCAGATCCTACAAACCAAATAGTATAAATAACCACACAGTTGCAATTTCCACGGCAATGGCTAAAGCAAGTTGCAGCCGAAATTTTAAAATATGTAAAAAAAATTAGGTGTTGGTCTAGGGTCAAAGTGTATTTAATATATCCTGCGACCAATCACGAAACTGTCTCCCCGCTAAAAATCAAGTAAACGTCGCACTGTTGCCTATTGTCGCGTATTTTAAATTGCTTGAAGGTGAATAAAATATAAATATTATAAATATTATAGTATACTTATTCCGTATTCCGTATTTCCCTGTGTAAATAAAATAGTAAATAATAGAAGACAGTAGTATTAAGGAAAATAACAGAATTAAGTATTCAAGTAGGAAATTTAAATATTTAAATTCACTATAGGAAACTAGACAGAAAATAAATTAGGATTATTGGGAAAAAAATGTGGCAGCATCTAGATATGCGAGGACATTTTTTGCCCGCATTCTTTTCGTTCAGGTTCTTTCATTTGGCAAACAGTATACGTTTCGGCATTAAGAAACTTTTTATCCCACCCCGATACCATATAAAGTACTTTTTACCTCAACTATTTTTATATGTGCCACTCGTACCTGTCTCAGTTTCCCAATTTTTTTTTTCAATAAAAAATGTCTTTAAAAATGTTGCCCTAATGTAAACTAATAAACAAAGCGTTTTTATAGTCCGGTGTTTCAGAGAATGGACACGTTTTATACCAGTATGTTGTGGAACAATTTAATGAAAGGCTTCCCGGAGCCCGTGTAACCAAAATGGCCATTAGCAACTTAATAAAGAAGTTTCAGAGAATTGGTTTCGTGTTGGATCGCAAAAAGGGAAAACAAAATATGAAAATGACAGTGCGCCAGTTCTAGTTCTCCAATTCGTTGACGAAAATCCACTGATATTTCTCAGAGTTGGTGCTAGATATTTGGAAGTTGTAAAAAATCCAAATCCAGAACAGTTTAAAACCAACAAGATATTCTTATAAACATCGTTTTAAACAAAACCTGCAAGAAAGTGACGAGAGGCTAATCTTTTGTCTATTGGTGGGTGAGGAAATTTACAGTGGTAATATCTCTAGTACATCTAATTTATCCGGAAAAATTCGGAAAAACCAATTTTGAAGTAATATAGTTTAACAAACCGCATTAGTGTCTACGATTTTTTTTATATATTGTTAGGACTCGTGAGAGTAATTTATACCCAAATTTGCAACCCTGAAAACCTTGTGCTACTCCCGTGGTGCTCAAAAAACGTCAAAATTTTGGCACTTTTTACTTTTTTCAAAAAAACTAACCTGAGGAAGCATTTTCGGATATCTTTGTTCTATAATATATTTTTGTACGGGAAACTAGCTACAATACGAGCCCAACTTGAGCTCTTTGCGTCTATTGGTTGGGGAGATACAGCCAGTCAAAAATGGAGAAGATTTCCAAAAAGGTGAAAATTTATCGGTAGAGCCATATTCCAAGACATGTACCGGCAAAATTAATGATTCTGAAGAGAAGTGATGAGGAAAGGATTTGTAAAGAATTGGATCAGCTTCAGTTAGGTTCTAAAGTGATGCTTGTGGACGCCATAGTTTCCTCAAAAACGAAAAAATAGTGAAACATCGTAGCTTTTGACCAGTCAATATCGACACAAAAAACGGAACATTGCAAACGCGCATGCATCCACGATTTTTTAATATGTTGTTGGATCCCTGAGAGTAGTTTATATCCAAGTGTGCAACCCTGATAAACGTGTGCTACTCCAGTGGTGCCCAATACGGGGCGTGCGCGCGGGGATGCTGCATTCTATCACTGGATCGTCGAGTTCGCTTTGTACCTGTTACACCGCAGTCGCTTTGTTGAAATATATATATTTATCTATCGTTGAAATCATTAAGTACGAACCACAATAAAATAAAAGCTTATAATTTACACTGCCACTTGACTCAAAAACTGGGAGCGGAAGGAGTGAAACAAATTGTCGGTAACACCTTTGGTAAAGTGACTTTTAAACGAAAGGATAAAATAAAGACCTTGGCATCAGTCACCACCTCTATGAAAGTATTTAACAGAAGGGTTGATGTTGATCCTCTCACCGTATTCCAGAGGGTCTGCGTGACAAAACAATGAGAGGAACAATTGAAGCAGCATTTTGAGTATGAGCTGGCACCTTATCCGTTGTCCTTGTTCACTGAAGAAGGAATGCGCAAGGGGACGAAATCTTTCTTCTATTCAGCATTTACGCCGCTCCCTGAAAATATAATCCCAGCAGACAGGTCATTTACAGTGGTCGATGGTGGTTACCTGCTGCATAAGCTGATCTGGCATCGAAATGATTCAGTTAGAGCCATTGTGGCAGGATACGCCAGCTACGTTATCAATCACTTTGGTAAAAACGTAGCTGTGGTGTTCGATGGATACCCACAAGATGCAGCTATGAGGAGTACTAAATGAGCTCAACGCCTGCGACGCTCTGCTTCTCTCTCCTGCAGTGACATTTTGTTTGATGAACCAACACCCATCAAAGTGCCTCAGGCAAAACTACTCTCAAACGAATCTAACAAACACCGCCTGATCACCATGATACATACAGAATTCAAAAGGCAGGGTATCGAGGTACTGAAGTCTGAAGAAGATGCAGATGTTGATATAGTGAGGACTGCCCTTTGCAAGAGCTCATCGTTCGAGCAAGTTTTTATAATTGGGGAGGATGTCGACCTACTGGTCCTCCTAAATGGCTTAAACTCTGGACAGACAAACGTGTACTTTCAGAGAGGCGGCAGAGGTAGGTCAGAATGCACTCAATATCCCGCAAATTCCTTCACATGTGGAGAAATGCCGCATCCAAGGGGGGTAGTTTTGTTCCTGCATGCCATCAGTGGGTGTGACACCACCTCTATCCTCTTTTGGCAAGGCAAGATGAAGTGGTGCACCGTCCACCCAAACTAACCTACTGGATAGAGCTCGCCAATATTTTTTTTAATCCAAACTCCAATCAAGAAGAAGTAGGAAATGCTGGCGAAAAGATCTTCATGAACCTCTACGGAGCAGATGAGGGAACGCTCAACTCCCTGCGATACACTGCATTTGTAAAATTGGCAGCAACGACCAAAGTCAGCCTTGCCCGCCTCCCTCCCACATCAGGGCTGCAAAACATCATTCTTGGAAGACCTATCACCAGGTGCAAAAATGGTTGGGGATAGACAAAAACCCGTGTGACTGGGGATGGGTCACCAGCGAGCAAGGTCTCATGCCTGTCAGAATGTGCGCAGAGCCCGCTCCTCAGACCTTGCTTAAAATAGTGGCTTGTAGATGCAAAAAAGGTGCCTAGGATCGTGCACTTGCAGAAAGGCAGGGCTCTAGTGCTCTATCATTTATGCTCTTTTTGCCAAGGGCGAAGTTGTAGTAACGTCACATTTATCGTCCTGGACGAGGATGACGGCGAAGAAGTGGACGACCCAATAACATATGACGACCCGCCTCCACCTCCAGAAAGCGTCGTCCCTTCTTCGCCTCCCTCTTCCACTGATAGAGACTGGATGGGACCCGGTCCTTCCAAAAGGACGAAATTCTAAACTCCTACGGAGTTTGTGCTTGACTGTCCTAATTTGCATGTTTACGTTGTTTATTTTATTTTTACGTTCATTTGTTCACTGTATGTTCATATGAAGCTATTTATTATATATAAAGCGATAATTTCACATGTTTCTACGTTTATTTTTTTAAGAAATATGTACCAAAATTATTCATTACATTGTGTTCATTATTTTCCTAAACTTGGATGTTTCACTATTTTCTCGTTTTTGAGGAAACTATGACGTCCAGAAGCATCACTTTAGAACCAAAATGAAGCTAATCCGATTCTTTACTAATCCTTTCCTCATGACTTCTCTTCAGGATCATTATTTTTGCCGGTACATGTCTTGGAATATGACCCTACCGATAAATTTTCACTTTTTTGGAAAACTTGTCCATTTTTGACTGGCTGTATCTCCCCAACCAATGGACGTAAAGAGCTCAAGTTGGGCTCATATTGCTGCTAGTTTCCCGTAAAAAAATATATTATAGAACAAAGATAATCGAAAAAAGCTTCCTTAGGTTAGTTTTTTTGAAAAAAGTAAAAAAAGTGCCAAAATTTTGACATTTGTTGAGCACCACGGGAGTAGCACAAGGTTTTCAGGGTTGCAAACTTGGGTATAAATTACTCTCACTAGTCCTAACAATATATAAAAAAATCATAGATACATGCGCGTTTGCGATGTTTGCCTTTTTTATGTCGATATTGACTGGCCTATTAAGGATTTCTTCTTTTGTGTGAAGGCCATTTGGTTAACCATATTACTTAGAAACGAGTATTCCAATCTTTCCGGAGTAAAAATTAGATGTATGGGGGACAATTGGTAAGATTGTTTCTTGAGCCAAGAAAATAAAAGAGTATAATAATTTAAATTATTTTTACTGACAGATGCTCCTCAAAAATTTTTCCAGAAAAAAGTCGGAAAAATTCCGAACAGGTCCTGTTACACATTTATCCACTTAAAAACTGACACATGAACTGAATATTGTGATTAGTCGAAATTAATGCGAGGGGAAATAATCAATGGAAGTAGCTAGTTTCATAAATTTATTATGTTTTCCGACGAATGTACTTTTTCTAGGGATGGGTGTGTAGCATCCAATTGAAACCAATTCAACATTTTTGGTAGCATCTCTAGGAACAAACCCGAATTTAGGATTCCATTAAGTCAAGATTTTAAAAAAATTGATATATGGTTCTTTGCAGTGGCCTAGCTAGAAATGTCGGCGCCGCGGGGGCAAATCTATTCGCTGGAGTCTAAAATAATCCTATATTTTGTGTAATACGCAAATTAAACAAAAAATAATACATCATAATTCTAAACGTATATTTTTTATTCACAGGAATATAAATTATATAAATGGCAACCAACTAACACGTACATACATATTTAATAAACGTAAACTAAAAATCTGTAAACCTAATTAAACATTAGATTCTTTCTTCGGTTTCATCCACGCAAATTGATCGAATATGTGATCAAATAGTTATTTGTGTTACAATGAGAAATGATTCGTCCTGAAAAACTTCATTTTAGGTACTTGTAGCAAAAATAACTATTTTTGAGCAAATTAATTTTCTATGCTTAGTATTGCTAGGCTATTTAGCCTTGTCTGGCTAATGAATGGTACTTCTTAAATAGGTTTTTATGATCTTAAGCTTCGAAAACGACCTTTCAGCAGAAGCTGACTAAATAGTAATTGTTAAAAACAACAAAATAACAGTGCGCACATCGGGAAAATTTGAGACAGTGGCTTGATTTTTACAAAAAAGAATCAATCACCTCAATAACTGTATTTATATTTAAATGCAGCAGGGCCGCCGAGAGCCGAAACGGGCCCCGGGGATTCTTCAGCTTTTTGGGCCCCTATACTGTCTATCATCAGTACAAGAGGTAGCAGCCCGCCGCAGGCGCCGCCGATGGCAGAAATTCATTTCACGTGCCACGCCCAATAATGTTCATTTTGAACCTCCAAAAAATGTTGGCATAAAGCCTTAAATTTCCAGCCACATCTGAGATGTGAAGGATAGAAGAGTGTTGCAGGAAAATTTCATCAGTTTTTGGAATGTGTACAAAACTTCACAATAATAATCGCCTATCTATAGCATTTTCACAAAATGTGTCTAGACCTTATTGGAATAATTTCAATGCAGGTTTTGTGACTTTTGACACTTGTCCTGCCTATACCATTTCAAATTGGGAAAATTAATAAAAAAAACATTTTTTAAAGTTAAATTGTAAATAATTATTTATTGACATACATAAAAATGAAAACGTAATTAAAATAAAATTTGGATATTTAGCCAGCTAAACGGGTTTACACGTTAAAATTTACTTTTCTGACCTTCTTAACTGCAAATTATCTAATTAAATCGGTTACAACTAAATTAGAACAAATATCTTCTTTGATACTTATTATTGCTAAATTCGAAAGCCTGGATCCTTCCTTCGGTATTGTGAACCAGAAAATCTCTTTCCGCCATCAGCCATGTAAAACAAAAAACTAAGATGCAGGATACTATGTAATATTAAAACTTACCATTCAAAATCACAACACTAAATAGAAATAAATGATTGGAAAATGCTGGCCAAGTTGTTAACAAACATAACGCTAAGTCTGCGATGCCGAAGATATTAATATTAATGATATACCTACTCTAATATGGTTTCTTTCTGACACACATGCAATATCGAAAAATGTTTAGGGTTTAACCTATTTAATATTAGGCCGAGTTTTGATACTGCATAAGTACATTATACGTAACGATTACGATTTTATTTGGAAAATGTTATCTGTTACTAAATAGACGAATCACGAAATGTAACGTTAGCGAATACTTTACCTATGATAAATTAAAGCAGCCATACAAGGACCCTAAAATTACAAAATGTCATGTTGAGTTTCCGAATTTAGCTTTTGCGACGGCGGTCTTAATAATATCGATGTAGTTTTTTATTATTGAATAGAAGCCCGGTCTCCGGGCCCCCAAAGCATACGGGCCCAGGGAATTTGTCCCGTCTGCCCCCACCCCCACCCTCTCGTCGGCCCTGTTTTTCCTGTACCTAATTGAACATTGTCTACTATATAATATTATTGTCATTCTGTAAACGGCCAATATACAAGGTACAAAAGTTGTTCCAAAATAAAAAACTAGAAGTCCAACTGGTGTTAAAGATATATAGCAATTTGGTTAAGTTATAGAATACTACTAACCAGTTGGAAACTATGGGATTATTTGCTGCTTACCTCGTATATTGCATAAAGGAGTACCAAATCTCAGGTAGCGAAGACCAAAATACAGAAAGGATATAAAAATGTATGGGAAATTTACTTTCATATCTGTAATAATCCTTTCTTCATTATCTAAGCCAATAAATAAAATATACGCAAAGTAAGAACATATATTTATTTTTTAAGACCAGAAACATTAAAAATCAATACTGACAAAACAAAATTTATTTGTCTTAAACAGAAAAATAAACCAGTTCAAGACTTTAATATTACAATAAATGAAGTGAAAATTGAAGAAGTACAGCACATAAAATATTTAGAACTGAATATATTATATCTAAAACATTACCAATGCTACCTATGATATACAAATGCAGAAATTATCTGTCTTTTGAAACCAAACTAAACTTACTTTATATGAAGAGCAAAATAAAAAAACTAAGAATACCTATCTAAAATTATTTGTTACTCGAGAGCACTGGAGTTTGCAGATTTACCATTCCGCAGATAATTAACATAATGTCATCAAAAACTTGTATTAAACTATTCGGCAAGGGAGTATTTAAAATGTTAAAGATTCGCACTCTTTGATTGACTCTTTCGATATGTATAGGGTGTTCACCCATAATGTCCCCCCCTTTAACTTTGTTAATTTTTAAGCTACAAAAAAAAACAAAATTGTACAGTTTTTAAATGTAGTTTTTGCACACGTAAATAAAAAAAACAAAAAATTGTATAGTATACAGGGTAGATCAAAAAGAAACATTTTTTTAAATCTAGCCCCCATTTTTTTATTCGATTTTTCGATTCTACGTAAAATTCTAAGGATTTTTAATGTAACACACTATATGCCTATTCCTAATACTTTAGGAGTTATTGACAGTTGAAGTCGCTATTTTGTTTGTTCTTTAATTTTTTTATGGCAAGAGCCACCTAAGAATATAACTTCTTGTTTAGCTTTTGAAGTCATTGAGGTGTAAATATTGAGTTTCCTCAATTCGACCTCATTGCTTCGAGTAGTGCTTTTGTATCTTCTGTTTTAAAAATGATTAAAGAATTATTATTATAATTAAAAAATAGCGACTTCAACTGTCAATAACTCCTAAAGTATTAGGAATAGGCACATATAAAAATCCTTAGAATTTTAGGTAGAATGGAAAAATCGAATAAAAAATGATGGCTAGATTTAAAAAAATGGTTCTTTTTGATCTACCCTGTATACTATACAATTTTTTGTTTTTTTCTTTACGTGTGCAAAAACTACCTACATAAAAAACCCTACAATTTTGTTTTATATTTTTTTTGAAGCTTAAAAATTAACAAAGTTAAAGGGGGGGGGACATTATGGGTTACAGAAAATTAGCTGCCTATTCAATTACAACAAAGCATACAAACACATTTCCATAGCAACGTTTGATGAATATTAGATAAATACCTGTGCCTAGCTTGTCTTGCGTTTGCTTACATTTTAATACAAAATGTATTATGACATGATTTTGTATACGTAAAATAATAATAATTTTATGTTTATGTTTTAATTTCAGAGAGGTATTATGAAAAATATCGTTCATTACACGTCCAGAAATAGCTTTTCCTGTGCTTGCACGACTTCCGTGCAACTGTCGTGCGCGCACCGGAAAAGCCTAGTTTCCGGACTGGTAATGAAATATACGATTTTCTACTACCTTAGTAGAAAACGTCATTTTCGACCCCGAAACGAGGGAGGAAAATGGTTCTTTTCCTCCCGGGAGGAAAAGTCTAGTCTTTTCCTCCCTGAGAACAACAATTTTCCTCCCTCTCAGAAAGTTCACATAAGTATTCGAATCTTCATATATCGATAGTGGCCCATCGAGGTGAGACATCCTGTATATAAAAAACAACGACGTCGGAGATAGCAGAAAAAACTATATACATACCTCAGGAGTAAAGTGCTTTTCTTCCCTTGGATATTTCTACTATCCGCGGAAAGCGCTATTTTCCACCCTTGGTATGTAAATAGCTATTCCCGTGCGCCCGCACCGGAAAACTTTTTCCAATGCGGGCGCACCGGAAAGAATTTTATTACCTTCTTTTGCTCTACACTATTGTGACCATCAATCTAAGACCTCAATGCAGGACATTACATAATTGTGAAAATCAATGCTAACATTTTTTTTGGAGTGGTGTTTTTATCAAAAAAATAATAACGGGTTACTGACGGGCAAATTTTGGGCTGGGTTGAGAATCAATCAGAGCTGTCTGAAGCCAAAAAGTTTTTGAACTGTTTGAGAATGTTATAACAATTTAATAAAAAAAATCAATCATTCAAACAGATATTTTTATATTCTAATACATCAACGTTTACACAAAACATTTAACTTAAAATAATAAATAAAAACTTTTATTATTATTTGGTTTCAGGAACATAATAAGTACAAATTTGTATTTCTCACTATTTATAGTATAGTATAAACAATTAGCTAATTTTGTAGTCGTTTTGTGCATACCACAAAAAAGAATTGCAGGATATTTTGCAGGATGCTTGCTTTCGCTGGACAGAGTCAAAGAATGCTTGACTGTCCTGCATAGGGTTGCCAACCGTCCCGATTTTCGCGGGACGTCCCGATTTTTGGGGCCATTTCATTACGTCCCGCCAAGACCTATGGCGGGACGCCAAATGTCCCGATTTTCGATCGAGACTCAAATTTGCCGCAAAAACGACAAACAGATACAAGATACACCCGTTTTATATTCACTCCTTATATAAAAGGAAACTTGAGGTATATTAAATGTGAGTAACAAATAAAACTTAATTTTACACAGACTTGTAGAGAATTTTACAAGCACGCGATTAGCAATAAATCAAAGCTGATTTCGGCAAAAAGCCAAAAAAATACTCCCTTAAAATAACGCAATAGAATATATTTTTTAGTTGTTAGTTCTCAGTTATTACAAAACAAAATGTTATTCAAGTGAAACTTCTTATCGCGCACTGGGAGTAAAATTTGAAGGTCGCGACACACAGCTGGCGAACACGGCGGGCGAACGCAGCGGGCGATAGACGATGAGCGACACGACCTGGCGGTAGAGAAATATGAAAATATTGTTATTGTGGTATCTTTGTTACTTTACAAGATAAAAATATGGGATTTGCTTTATTACCGTGTCAAGACATAAGCGAAGCTTTTATGAAGAATAGTTTTATTTTCATTTAGGCCTTCCCTTTTTGTTAATTGAGTGTTATATTTAAAAAAACTACTTCTTAACCAAATCCGTTAGGATATGTATAAGGCTAGGACGTTTAATTATTGTGATATCTTTGTTAGTTTACAAGACAAAAATATGGGGTTTGCTCTATTACCAAGCCATAACCGAAACTTTTATAAAGAATAGTTTCTTTTTCCTTTAGGCCTTCCCTTTTTGTTAATTGAGTGGTATATTAAAAAAAAACTACTTTTTAACCAAATCCGAGGCTAGGGCGTTTAAGTTTAAGAAGTTTAACTTCTGATTTGCCCACATAGTGCACACGCTTTTTTTTTACTTTGCAAAGGAATAAATTTCCTTTGTAATATGTTATCTACACAGGATTAGAATTTACAAGAAGTAGCCTTTTAGTTGCTTCTCAATGATAATGATATGTTATGTTTTCAATGTAGGTACATAGGATATTCTATTCTATATTCAATTTTTTTTTTTTCTTTACAATGTCCTATTGTGCCTTTCTTTTAAATTCGAATAAAATGTATTCTTGACTATATTCTATATTCCCATTAAAAAATCCTTCCTGGATTCAAAACTGATGTTGTGCACAGCAAACTTTCAACTCTTTACTTTAGGTCCCGATTTTATTAGGAATGTCCCGATTGTTTATGTGCAACGTCCCGATTTATGAAAACTTGGAGTTGGCAACCCTAGTCCTGCACAATGCAGGACATCTGGCCACTCTACACTCTACAGAGACGTCGAAAATGATAGTTTTCAGAGAGGTATTATGAAAAAATAATTCCGAACACCCTTAAAAAGGAGAGGAAACCCCATTCTTAAAAGGCATTGGGAAAGCCCGTCCAACCAAACAAAAGAAATGTAGGAACTCCCTCATTGGAATGTCTCGTACTACGCGTAGTAAAATTCTAGTAATGTCTTGAAATCAGGAATGGGCACCCGTACGGCGGGAGCCGCCCGACGCCATCTTTCTGTTATATATATTATAAAACGGTTAACGTATATAGGTAGATCGTGTTTGTGTCGTTACGCGTTTTTTGACTGTTTTTTGTGGTAATACATTAGTGTTTAATATTGAAAATTACAACATGGACCTGAATAGTGATGGTGGTAAAAATGGTGATATTGGAAAAGGGACTAGAACAAGTACTTCTGCAGGGGGTGCTTCTGTTGGGTCTGTGAATTACAGCCAGGCTGAAATAAATAGAATAATTGGAGTCGATAAAGGAATTTTACACTCAGGTACAATTGGTAAAAAAAGTAACAATGCATTGAATACAGAGAACAAGATAAGGCATGGATCGTCTCAACAGCAAAAAAGGGATCATAATATCAGCACAGCAATAAATTCATTTGAAGGGAGTTTTAGCACGGATGTCGCTAATTTGAATTCGGATAAAATTTTTAAGCCCCGAAATTCCGTGACAAGAACCCCACCAAATTTAGAAAGCATTAGCCAACAGGGAACAAGCGAAATTGATAATGAAGTATTTGATAATGAAATAATGTATCTTGCTCACATGAATCCTCAAAAAAGACCACGATCCAGTTCAAGCCCTACTTCCATGGATAGAAACAAACTAAAAAAACATAATCCCCGAAACATTGATCAAACAACAAGTTCTACTAGTATCAAATCAACAGAAACAATGCTGAATGAAATTCTTGATTCGCTACAAAGCATAGAAAAATATAGTGAGCCTAATGAACTAAGTAACACGCAAATTGTTCATTCCGCCCTGTTTGTGATTCACAGCCATGTTACTATGTTAGCATTTAAAATTGGAGAAACTAAAAAAATCAATTTAGAACTAAACTATCGCATGCAACAATTAACTAATGGCAAAGCAGCAGCATCTCCCATCAGTCAAGTTCAAACTTTGGCAAATACACCTCAGTTTCTGCAAAACACCAAACCTTCTTTTTGCGATATCTTGAAGTATGCTCCAGCTTGTAATAATCCTGAGGCTCCTACAGATACAACAAACTGGAAAACCCCCCCTCTAAAAAAATCAAAGCATGAAAGTATAGTTAAAATCAAAGGACAAAAAGACTCTAGGGTAGTAATACAGGAAATCAAAACAAATATAAAGTCCACAAACATGACTGGAAGTATTAAAAAAGTAAAGCAGTTACAAAACGGAAGTGTAATTGTTGAATGTCATAATGAAGAGCAACAAAAAAAACTAAGTGAAAGTTTGACCAATTCAAACACAAATGTCGAGGTAAAAAATATTAGAAATACGGACCCGATGGTAATGATAACTGGCATATTAAAAGGATATACACCTAAGGACTTTGTCAGTGAGTTTATCAGTGAAAATGATATGTCACATGTATTTGGTAAAGATGTAGAAAGAGTGTTTAAATTTATTACAAAAAAGCAATGTAGAAACAATACCAAAGAAAATTGGATTTTGCAGACATCCCCAGAAGTATTTAGGTGGCTTATCAGAAACAATAACCTTAGGTTTGACCTTTGCCCAGCCTATGTAAACGAGTACACCAATGTTGCGATGTGTTTCAAATGCTGCCTATTTGGGCATGTTGCTAAGTACTGCACATCCAATGAATGCTGTCATAAATGTGGAGATGCCCACAATTTCCAAGAATGTAGTTCCACTTCATATGATTGTCCTAATTGTAAAAGATCTAAGTTGGAAGACAGAAATCATACAGCTCGTGATCCCAATTGTCCAGTTTATCTGCAGCGTATTCGGAGGCTACAGCAATATACTAATTACACCAGTTACAATTCGGAAACTTTTTTTATAAGGGAAGTTAAGAATACTGAAGTTTATGAAGGTGACCTACTTTGTGAGGAGGCCAATAGGAAAACTGACCTGCAATTTACTATAGCATATCAGAATGCGCGTGGCCTAAACAGCAAGACCAGGGAGTTTTATCATGCAGTGCAACTGACTGAGAATGAATATGACGCCATCGCCATAACAGAAACCTGGCTTTCCAACACCGTATATGATAGTGAATTTTTTCCTGATAATTTTCTTGTCTTTAAGAATAGAAACAGAAAAGATACTGAACGTGGTGGAGGTGTGCTAGTGGCGGTTAAGAAAACCTATAGGTGTATATTGTTAAAACTAGATTTTAACAGTCCCGATATAGATTTAGTGGGTATAAAATTGTATGTAAATGATTATCTGTATATGTATGTATTGGTAATTTATATATCAACTAGATGCTCTATGAGCACCCGAGATGATTTTTTTTCATACCTGGAAAGTCTTGAATACTTGTATGATGATAATTTTGTTATTGTTGGTGATTTTAATATTGCTCGGTTGGGAGATTTTTATTCAGTAAATAGTAAAGACTCAAATGTGGAAATGCTACTTAACTTTATAGATTTCTTGAATTGTCAACAAGTAAACAGGATTGTTAATAAGAATAACCACATATTAGATGTTGTATTGACGGGACTTCAGTGTCTTGTAACAGGGAGCACTTTTGGTTTTGTTAATGTAGACCATCATCATCCACCTTTGGGTATAGAAATCAAATTAAAAAATGCAAAACAAAGATCTCTATCCAACAATGGTGATACCACTAGCAATTTTAATTTTCGAAAAGCTGATTATTGTGCAATGTACCAGTTACTTCAAAATACTAACTGGGACGTGAAATCATTTAGGGATATAAATTTGGCTGTTGAACATTTTTATGATAAAATCAATGACATTTTTAGAATATGTGTACCAAAAAGTAAATCACCTGTGCGCAGGTATCCTGTATACTTTAGTAAGAGTATTATTAGAGACATCAAAGAGAAAGATAAACTCAGAAATAAATTTAAAAAAACTGGTAATCTATGTTATCAAAATCAATATACTGAGTTACGCTCAAAAATAAAAAGAGACATTAAAAATGTCCATGAACAATACCTTAACAAAATTCAGCTTGATATTAATCAGGATCCAAGATCTTTTTGGCAGTATATAAATAATAACAAAAAATCAACAAGTACTCCTAGTAATGTGCATTTGGATGATGTTGAATACACTGAGGGCCGGAGTATCTCAAATGCCTTTGCCTCATACTTTAGCTCGGTGTACAATGATAACAATATTCACAATCCAGAAAATATGGACATTTTTGATGTCTCTGATGTACTCTGCATTACGGAGGTCACATATGAGGATGTCTGTGATGCTGTGAAAAAACTTAAAATTAACAGAGCAGTTGGGCCGGACAACATCCCGTCCTATATTTTTAAGGGCATGATAGGATTTCTGGCTGAACCACTTAGAGACATATTTAACCTTTCACTTAAAAGCAATATATTTCCGCAAAAATGGAAAGAAACTCGAATATGTCCAGTCTTTAAGAGTGGTGATAAATCAAATATACAAAATTATAGACCTATTTCCCTGTTGTCCTGTCCAGCAAAAATATTTGAAAGTGTTATATATAAATATGTTTACAGCTATGTATCGCATAAGATTAGTGTATATCAACATGGCTTCCTAAGTAATAAGTCCACAAGCACTAATTTGTGTAATATCACGCAGTATATAGCTGAAAGTCTAGACAATAAATTTCAAGTAGATGTAATTTACACAGATTTTGCCAAAGCTTTCGATAAGGTGTCTCATACAATTCTCTTGACAAAATTGAGTAAGGAATTCGGATTTCATGATAACTTGGTAGCATTCTTTAAGTCTTACTTGGAGGAGAGATATCAAAGGGTTGTTATAAGAGGATATTATTCTGACTACTATTTGGCTACATCTGGTATCCCACAGGGTTCAAATCTTGGACCATTATTGTTCTTAATGTTTATTAATAATATAGTAACGGAAATAACAAATTCAAATATATTGATGTTTGCAGATGATCTGAAGCTATACTCAAGGGTTTGTGATGGGGTAGATTGCCAAAAGCTGCAACTGAGTCTTAATAAGTTACATCAATGGACACTTAAACATAACTTGTTTTTTAATATAAACAAATGTTTTGTTCTGCACTTTTCAAAAAAGAAGAATATTATGAGGTTCCCATATACGATTGGTGGTAGACTCTTGAGTGAAGTCACAGAAATGCGAGATCTTGGTGTTACTTTTGATATGCAGTTGACGTTTAGAACCCACATATCCAATATCGTAAATAAAGCAACACAAATGTATGGCTTTATTGTCCGGAGCTGTAAGCTATTTCGTGATATAAAATGTATTAAAATATTGTATATATCTTATGTAAGGAGCATTCTTGAGTATTGTTCGGTTATATGGGACCCATACTACAAAAATCACAAATATGAAATAGAGAAAATACAGAATAAATTTCTAAGGTATGTTCACTACAAAGAAACAGGGCTGTATGAGTTCCATATAGCTAAGCAGGATGTCATGATCTCCCTAAACATCAAATCTTTGGATATGCGCAGAAAATTTGCTTCTTTGGTGTTTATTTATAAACTACTGCATAACCTAATTTATGATCCAAGTTTGTTAAGTTGTCTGAATTTTTATGTACCATCCTATAGGACACGAAGTCCATTAACATTATATGTTGACAATGCAAGAACAAATTATTACTACAATTCTCCTCTTATTGTAATGTGCAGGCTGTGTAATGAAATTAGAGATGACTGTGATATTTTTGCATTGGGTTTGGATGGATTTAAGAAAACAATTAATCACCTATTGGAGGATCTATGTAATTAGTATGGTTTGACATGTCCTGTCCTACTCCGTAAATGGATGTAAATCTGTGGAGTTTGTATTTAAATAAATAAATAAATAAATAAAAGAATGGAATAAACAATGCAACGGCCAAAGCGTTGGCTGAGACAGTCAACGGCCAAAGCCTACTGTGGTGGCTCACGGCGTAAAATGTAAATGATTATAGAAAATATGAAAATAAGGATTACCTATTCTATAAAATATTGACTTTTTTTTTCTAAAATGGAACTAATACGGCCTTTGATTGTTTCATTTATGGTCTAAACAAGCATCTTAACAAAAATTAATTCATTCTAGATTCTAGACTCTAGAGGACGCTACATATTGGTTTATTGCATATATATATAAACTAATATATCGCTAATCCAAACCAAAAATTGAAGCCACAACTAAAAGACGGAGCTATTTAAAACTCGCATAAGTCGGTCTTTGTCATTCAGTAAGTTCATACTGCGCAATCGTTAGAAACGCTCTGTGATTAGTTGAAAATATATGTAACATCCAATAAAGTTATCCCCCTGATTGGCGGTAGTTTATTGGATTTAAATTATTGCCGCTTGCAGGGGTTATTTTTTAAAGCGGATATGCTTATTTGCTGTTTATTTTCAAAGCACAAAGACTCTAAAAATGTCTAAAAACAGTTTTGAATTGAAATTACAATTTAATGTGCACAAGATACGATACGAATCACACGACACAATAAAACACAGATGGATCGATAAACGGAACACGGGTCGGGGCACGGCCACCTATACGACAACCAAATTGATGGTCGATTTATTTGTTTACATTAATATTTTTCAGTCAGTTTTTTCAATTATTTTATAACGTGTAGATATTATAATTATATTTCGAAACGGTTTCTTGTGGGAGATTCCATGTAAGCTACCTAGATGTCCTTCATATTTAAGTAAAGATGATGAAGAGAATGTCCACACTAAACGCAGAAAGATCAGATTGAATGTTGAGAAATGGAAAGGGGCTATTGCCTCGGCTATTGCTGAAAGTTTGGATAGAGCAACTACTTACAACGAAATGAAGCAATATCTTTTACTGCGCTACATGAAGCTGATATCAAGATTAATGAACTCGAGGATGGATAGTTGAAAGGAAAAGTAAACTTGCCCTTTTTCTATTTAAATGAACCAGCTGAAGGGTACCCAAGTGTGCAAATGTCTGTGTTTCTGTCAGGTCAGAAGACTTGAAGTGTTTGTGGGAAATTTGTTCATTAAAAAAACATTGTGTTCGGACAAGTCTGATATAAAACTATCAGTACATGCGGGTTGAGTATATTAAGTACTTTAGATAAAGTGCTTCATGAAGCCAAAATATTTTTGATTGGCAATAAAAATGAAGATGATATAACATCAACTATAGAACTGTAACTTTAGTAACTATTGTATTTTGTAATTGTATGTGTATTTGGGCAACCCTTGGTCTGTTGTGGCTCACATCTGTAGATTCCACTAGGCCAGAGGCTTAATCCCTTTCATGTAATCGAATAGCTGTCTGGGGGTGGAGAGTTTGTCTAGTTTTTTCCATTGCCAGATAGCATAAAACATGCTCCATTGTTTCTTTGCCCTCCAAGCACAAGCGGCATCCCGTTTCTTTGGAAAGCCGTATATCTTGTTCATGTGACGAACTAACTAGATAAGCACTTGTATTTTTACTAAAATGGCTTGCATGAAGATTAGAATTCAACAGTGTCTGTCTAGAACAGCTAGTAAAATTGAGCTGCTTCGAAACCTTCGGTTTGCTTTTATTGTTGCAATACTTATTGGTTCATACAACTGCTTTGCATTTTATTCACAGTACTTATACAACATAGAAAAATCACTGCTTTTTGTATTTTTATATGTGATATTTGTTTTACTTAACATGACTTAAGCTAGTTAATCATTTTATTTTATCATGTATTCTGTTATTGCTACTTAAAACGATTGTGCTTGAGTACGTACTGAATAGGTGAACTAACTAAATAAACCATACACTATATATACCTTTTATTTTTTGTGACTCGTTTTACTCTGAGAAATCTACTTGAATACTTATACATAAAATACTGCCTTTTGCAACTGCTTTGATCTTGGGCTACATATTTCATTTAACTGTAATCACATTTGTTATTAACTAATCACATAGTTTATATTATTAATACATACATATTATCAAAAATGGAAATTATAAGCCAACAAGCATAATACAAAGCAATTATGTTATTCAGATATTCCGTTCATCTACTACTCGTAACTTTAGTTTATCCCTATCTTTGATATGATTTTTATTTCATGTCTATATTTCTCATATTTATTTTTATAATTAATAAACTTGTGTCCAGTTTTACCATATTGTCTTATTTTAAGATTAAAGGGAAGCACTAGGTAGTAGAAGGGCAAGATTTGCTGCTTCATGGCCTTGTATAGGTGGCCGTGGTCGGGGTCGGCCTCGGCCAGTTTAATGCGCGACAAACGGACCAATAAGAACGTTCCGTACAGAGCGTGCGCACAAACAACTTCCTGAATGACAAAGATAGACTTATGCAAAATTGATATTCCCCTCTTTTAGTGTTGACTTCATTTTCCACTCATTGTCCAAATGACGGTTTAGCAGTATATTTCTTTTTAAGTATATGGTTTATTGGACAAGAGTCTAGCGACCCGACCAAATTTTCGATACCAAAGGCCACCTATACTACATAGGTGGTCTTGCGTGGAATATATTCACAAAGAAGAAGGATTCTTTGTGAATGTATTCGCGGAAACACATGCAAGCTACTGTATATCGACTATAATACGGCTTTTATTAAATATATCCTGGTTTTTAGTTAAATAAAGCAACATATTTTGGAAAAAGTGCATCCAAAGTACGGGCACGTATTACAATAAGTAATATCACTTTTCGCATGGCCCTCCGCTCGCTGCGCTCGCTACGGGGGCTCAAGAAAAGGAAACTAACCAGGTGCTAACCCAAGACATACCCAAAATCAAGAAAAAAACTGTTTAGAAGCTTAACCTTAAAAAAAAATAAAAAGAAAACAACGGGGTTTGAACCCGAGCCGCCGACGCCGATAAACGCCGCTGCCGAGTTCAGACCTACCCATCTAGTCCTCTGGACCACCACGCCTTATACTGCAAATCGATTGCATCACGATGACATAGCGCGAATGCAATCGCTTGAGTCAACGCCATCTGCACTAGATGGCGCTAGAGTCGGTATCGAAAATTATATCGGGTCTACAGACGCTTGTGTTTATTGCCATTGTCTTTGACAAAGTTATTGCATAGAAATAGGACTCATTTCTATGGTTTATTGGTACCTAATAAATTAATATACCTACATCTATCTTAGCAATCTAACTTCAAGTTATAAATTACTGAAAAGAAAACAACAATTTAACCCATATTTTACGGATCCAAACACATAGGTAGGTATTCATTCATTCTAATATGTGTTTATTATGTGAATTATCTTTAAACTATCTATAAAATAGTTTATTTATTTTTTTATTGAAGTTTGTTGCAAAGCACCTCATTCAATTATAATTTATGCGTAAAGCCGTAATATATCTCATTCAAATCAATTATAATTTAATTATTTTCTCGACTTCTGTAATATCGATACTTCCCTCCTTATTACTGAACGCGTGCCCTAATGTCAAAGAAATGACAAAGGTAAAAGGTAGGGTTATGTATATGAACGTTCCCAAATATGTTACTCTTGTACTGTACTATTATGATAGAAATTTTGTATTATCTTGATTCTTGAATGAATTTCTTTTATTTTCTTGCTTGATTAGTGTCTAGGTTAAATTCTTTATATGTATGTGACTAGAGTCTTCCTGTTTCTCATATAAGGGCAATTTGTTCTTTTCCTTTAAATAATGGCTAAACGATGGAAGAAATACTTACTATGGTTTGCTCAAGAGCATATAGAATTTAGAATCGCGGTAAGTAATAGATATTAAAGCTGGATTTAAAGATTGACATAAACATAGCTTAAGCAGTTAACAGAACGTTCAGATTTAAGTCAGACAATTTATAGATCAACACAACAAGGTTGACATAAGACTTTAGGGGCGTATTCATCAAAAGAGCGAGCAAGAGCGGACATTTGTTCTTGTTCGTGTATGTTAGCTTGACATGTTGACATCTCGTCCACACCAGGGCGAATATATTCAGGTTCGCAGTTGATCCATTATTTTCTACGACCGTATTACATATGAATGACCAGGAGAAATTATTGTTAGCTAGTGCTACTTTCGTTGTAAAAACGATTTTGGCAAGCAACTATATTAAAAAACACACATGTATAGTGGCACCCTGCTCGACAAAGGAGCATGCAGCACAAGCGATCGAAGCACGAGCACTTCTGTGCACTTCTGGAGATTGGAATCCCATCCACACTGAATGAGCATGAAAACAAGTATTTTCTTTGATGTACCATCTTCCTCTCGATTTTTTTTTTATGTGAGCAAACAAACGTTTGTTCGCTGGCTAGCCCATACTCACTATATGATTATTGATGCACAATGCTTGCTCACTTTTTTGGTGAATACGCGCCTTTATGCTATGTGCTTATGTTTAACCAATCAAAACACAGAATTACGAGCCCCGTCCCAGTTCAGTTGGCCCGATTGAAAGAAGTATTAATTATTGCTCTTTGAGCTATCAAAAACAGGGAAATTGTTTAGTTTTATGTATTTTTTATTCTTCTTCAAACATTCTAGATACTATTACACAAGATTTACGTCTTAATATATGTTACAATTACACCAAAAAGAAAAGAAAAACAAATGTAACCAGAAAAGTTTGGCACTTTAACATATTTTCAAAAACTACCATTGCGTAACATCCCCTTTATTTTTCATAACAGCCGTAATCCTTTGAGACATGGTGTTTACTAGGTTCTGGCAGTACTCCGGACTAAAATTATCCCACATTTCTTGCAATCGTAGTTTTAATTCCGCGACAGATCTAGCTGGATTTGCACGCAATTGTTTTTTCATTTCATGCCAAAGTGTTTCTATTGGTGATAAGTCAGGACTACTTGAAACCCATTCTAAAAGTGAAATATTATTATCGGAGAACCATTTTAAAGCCTTCTTTGACTTATGACATGCTGCTCCATCTTGCTGAAAAATAAAAATTTTCCCCAGCGGCTAAAGTTTCTTCTCTTGTTGGCAACAAAGATTCTTCTAAAATATTCAGATACTTTTTTGTATTGACAATCCCATTTATTAAATGCAGTTTTCCCACTCCTCTTGCAGACATTGAGCCCCACACCATCACAGATGCCGGAAATTTTACTTTTCGCTTCAAACAATCTGGATGAAAAGCTTCATTCTTTTGTCGAATGATTCTACTACGATCGTCTCCCACACAAACTTCAAAGCGAGATTCAACACTCCAGTGTATTCACCTCCACTGTTCAGGATTCCAGTTTTTGTGCTCCTTGTCCCATTTAAGTCTATTTTTCTTCTGCTTTTGAGTCAATAATGGCTTTTCCTTGGCCTAAGTAAAGAAAATTAAAATTTAGGAAAATGCACATTAAACAAAGTTGTTACAAAACTTGCCTTGTATGTCCGAAATCCTAATTTTTGAGCCTCTCTGTGACATGTGGACCTTGAAACACGTCACCCACTGCATTACTCCAAAGTATACTTAACTGACCATAGTTCGCACGTCTGTTGCCCCGAATAATTCTTTTCAACGCACGTTTATCATTGTCTGACAATTTAGTTTTTCTTACGTACCGGCATTTAGGGGCATGAACCATTTGTTTTATATAAGCGAACAATATTTCGAACACTGTATTTTGACATATTTACAAATTTCGCGATTTCAGAGTTCTTTTTTCCATTTTTGAATAAGTTAATTATGATTAATCGAATTTTTTCATCAGTAACTTTTCCTCGGCCCATTTTTAAAAATTACACCAACTTCAATGCGTCAGAAATGCATCTGTCAAAAAAAAAATATTTTACAAGGGCATCCCTTCGCACAGCCTACTTTATTGTTAGTGGATTTTAAACCTAATGAATAGAACAGCTGTGTATGCATAAACAACTTTATTATTAACAACACGTTTATTGCCACTAGATTAAATATCATTCAAAAGATTTGACAACATTCAACTAAAAACTATTGTAGAGGTATCTTTAAAAGTTTAAAACATATTTATAACAGCTACTCTTTGGCATTTTCAAATAGAGTCTAATAAATTCGAATTTTACTAAGTGGGCCAACTGGAATGGGACAGGGCTCGTATAATTGTATTTACCTTTTGAAAGAATGACATAAAATGCAATATTCAATGAAGTTTGGAATTTTGGCTTTTTGTATGCTTTTTCTTTTTCAGAATGGTAAGAATTTATAAATTAATATACATAAGACTATATATTTCCTTGAAAGATGTAAACAAAATTATGATATTTGTAAAGTTAATATTTTTGCTTTTCAACTCAGGCGCAACATAACACAAGCCCATTTATAAATCGACAATTTATTGTTATGTGCTTATGCTATGCTATGCTTATGTTATGTAAATCTTTGAAGTAACGATGTATCTGAGTAAGTACCTATCAAAAAGAACATAATACAAGTTATGATAGGTATTAAAAATAAATATATTAGATCACCCAAGGTAAAAAATAACATGCATGATATTTAAAAAAATAGGGCTTTTTTCCATTATTCAGTAAAAATATTTATAAAACATACCTGCTACCTACCGTTTTTAGCTGACTCTACATCTAGACCAACAGTAAATATTTCATGTTTTTTAATAAGTACATACCTACTTAGATTATGGATAAAATAAATTTTTGTTTTCGTTTAAAAACGTTTATTTATTTCTCCCATACAATAAATTACAATAAGCTATTAAATACCTCTCAAATCAGTGCTTATAGGTCTCGAGAGTTCTCTATTATTGCTTTTAACTTAAGTCTGAATGATGTGTTAACTTTTTAACAAACAAATTAAAGCTATTTATATTTTTAACAATTTCAGGCAGTTTGTTGAACGTTTTTGATGCATTAACAATTGGATTATTTAAACCTATAATTTGATCTGGTATATATTTGATAAATATTATTTTCACCTCTAGTTTCGTATCAATGAACATCATTATAAAATAAAATACTTTGTTTATTATCTTGAAGGTTAATTTCAATTGTTCCAATCCTAACACTCTACTGAGCCTTGAGACACCCAACTCCCGATATAGAACATCCGTGTGTGCAAGTAAAATTTGCATTAAAGTCATACTACCACACATACACGGAAGCAAGTACCTGAATTGACTAAAAAAATTGCATGATATACATTATTCTTACTCTTAATCGATAAATAGTCTACACCTAAAAAATAATTGGAATCATTGGAATAATTTTTTTTAACCTCTGAAATATATTCCAGCAAGGTTTCGTTCAAATAGCCATGTTATTAGAACAATCAAAGGTAATAGAGAAACATTTTATCACATTGAAACTCAGACCCTTCCTCTCGGACCACAGAAGCAGGTTGTCAAGATCAGACAGCAAATTTAGAGCATCTATTTCAATACACTTGTATAGTCTCAGGTCGTTAGTAAACAATATAAATTTTTAGTGCAACACGGAATTGCCAATATCGTTTATAGATTGAAAAGTAAGGGACAACAAGACACCAATTAAGAACCAACCAGGGTTACTAACATACATGTGTCATGCATTGTCAATATATTTTGTAATCTACAACCTAGTGAATTTATGACCTCTGTAATAGACCCCTACATATCAGATCACTATGGGCAGCTGATGGAGCTAAAACTCAATGGTTCCAACAAACATTACCCACCAATTAAAAAGACCTTTAGACCAATAACTACCACAGGAAAGATCAATCTCTTTAACCAATTATATAATCTAAATTGGAAAAATCTTTTTGTGAATAACCTAGATACTGATATGCAAACCTTTTTAACTAATTTTGAACTTTGTTTTTGTGATGCATTCCCCCTAAAAAATGTTAGATATTTAAGTAATAATATTCCTAAATTAGATTGGTTTAATGAAAGACTTCAGATCCTACGTAGTCGACTTCATTTACTTATTGAACAAAATAAACTTAATAATACCCCTGATCTTCAACAACAAATATATATAACCAGACGTGTATATAGGGATGAAATACGAAGAGCCAAGGTCCAAGCTAACACTAACTATCTAAAGCAAAGTAACAATATGAGCAAAATAGCATGGCAAATAATCAAACAAAATTGTAAGCCTACAAATAAAAAACCAACTCCCTCTAATATTCCTACTATGCATGAATTCAACATTTATTTTACAAACATAGCTCAAAATATTATAAATGCATGCAAATCTAATAAATGCCCTCTTGATTATCTGTGTGTAATCTCAGATCAGTCAGTTAGCCTACAGCAGTTTGATCCTGTCACTCCTGGTGAGATTATCAGCATAGTCACGAATCTCAAGAATTCAGTGTCCAGAGATATGTTTGGCTTAAGTAACTCACTAATAAAGTTCATTTTGGAACCAATACTAATGACTCTGGTTTTTCTTGTAAATTCTTGCTTCCAGACGGGCTATTTCCCAGATGCTATAAAATGCTCCAGAGTAAGTCCGATACACATGAAAGGTCCTATAGATGATCCATCAAATTACCGCCCAATTTCTATAACTCCTGTGATATCTAGAATAATAGAATCTGCTATCAAGCGTCGCTTATTGCCATATTTCGAAAATAATGACCTATTCTCCAGGGCACAATTCGGTTTTCAACCTAAATCTTCAACAACTATGGCTATGATTGATATTATAACCACATTAACTTCAGCACTAGAAGAGGGTAAGCTTGCTTCAGTCACATTATGTGACTTAAGTAAAGCTTTTGATTGTGTCACACATGATGTTTTAATAAAGAAATTGGAGCGTTACCATATAACTGGGGAAGCACTATCATTAATAAATTCTTATCTCTCAAATAGGACACAGTTTATTGAGTTGGACAATGAAAGGTCAAGTACTAGGCAAACTCAATATGGGATCCCACAGGGATCTATACTTGGGCCTATACTCTTCATTATATTTGCTAATGACCTACCTTTTAACTTACTTGACTGTAAGACTTGTCTCTTTGCTGATGATACATCTCTCATTACAACATCAAAGGACCTAGGTTCATTATATATTGCTCGAACAAATGCACTAAATACTGCAGAACAATGGTTTTCCTCTAATAAACTCAAACTTAATGAAGACAAAACCCAAAACTTAATAGTTTCACTCAGAAAAGAAACTGTGCCTACCGGTCCAGTTAAACTGTTGGGCTTTCATGTTGATTACAAGCTGACTTGGGTATCACATATGGAACACCTCTCCAGTAAACTCTCTCAAAACCTTTATCTACTCCGACAATTGAGAAAAAGTGTTTCAAAGGAGATGCTGTGTATGGCTTATTTTGCCTTTTTTCAAACTCACTTACAATATGGAGTATTAGTGTGGGGTCATTCTGGTAACCAGTTACCTGTTTTTCGACTTCAAAAGGCAGCAGTTCGAGTTATATCTGGTGTGAACAACCGAGCTCATTGTAAACCACTATTCAAGGAAAATAGAATTCTTACTTTAACCTCTCTTTATATTTTTGAGTGTCTCATGTATGTTAAAAAGAACATCTCTAAATATAATTTTCATATACATACACATACTCATATGACTCGTTTTAGAAACAACATTGATGCAGACTATCTAAGGTTGAACAGGTCAGCAAATGGTTGGAATTTTTATGGTCCAAAATTTTATAATAAATTACCTGAGAATATTAGAAATCTAGACAAATAAATTTAAGCTCCAAATAAAAGCTTTCCTAATTGATAAGGCATACTATGAGATATCGGAATTTACAAATGACCAAATAGTTTTCTAAATATATTGTATGTATAGTGTTCTCTTTTTATGTTTTCGTTTATACTACCCTAGACTTAATCTTGTGTGTAATCTAATTCATAGTCATTTATTTTTTTTTAATTGTGGATATGATTCTATATTGTATTTAATATTATTAGTATTATGTATTATATGACGTGTGTAAGAACTTTTGTATGTTTTGATCACAAATAAATTTGAATTGAATTGAATGAGACCTTTGTGGATTTCCTGAGAATACTGAGATTTCATTAGAGTTGAAATTATTAATATGTGCATATTGGCTGCGACCCGATACAAAAACAGGGAAACCAATTCACAACTGACTCACCAAAGCCTAAGGCACTAAATTTATGTAGGAGTAAATTATGATTCACTCTATCGAATACCTTAGAGAAGTCAGTGTAGACGCTATCCACCCATATCTTTCTCTCAAAGACATTCAATAAGTATTGATCAAAACTAAGCAAATTGGTCACCATAAATTTACCCTATACAAACCCATGTTGTACACCTCCAAGCCAGTTGGTCTGTAATCAGTTTCTCAAATAGTTTGGGAATTACTGATTATATAGATATACCTCTATAATTATCAATATCCTGATTATTCCCAGATTTAAAAATAGGCGTTAGCTTGAAAAACAACCTGATCCAAGCGAAAATTGGAATATACGAAGCAAGAGCTCGCTCAGAGAGTAAACACAGTTCTTAACAAAAGCAGATGGAATGCCATCAAATTATTTATTTTATTTCTACACACTCCTCAAGGTAGAAAAAGGTATTTTGATGGAAATTCAAAGCCTACATTTTTTGCTAGCGAGCAGTTGGCAAAGTAGTTGTACTCCAAAAAAGCATTCAAAATAGTGTTTTTTCCTAAATTCTCGTTACTTCAGCTGAAATTCTATACTTAGTACAACAATAATTTCTCAGATCAACTTCTTAAGTTTCCAGTGCAATTTTTTTTCTTGTTGAAATGCTTAGATGTTTCGTAAAATCTTAGTTATATGGCTAAAATCGCGTAGCAAAAAGGAGAGCGCGCTTTAATTTAGCTGATCCAAATTGGGATGGAAATTTAATATGGAAAATTGCCACGGAAAAAAATTGCAATAGCTACAGTGTTTTTGTAAGCTTATATCAAAATCTATATGCCTTGCGCAGTTATTTTTAAAATAATTTTAGCGAAACAAAGATTTTTATTTTACTGACGGTTGATACCTCATAATCACGATCCATATGCATTATTTACCTAAGCATTATGTTTTTCTTATTTTCTAGGAAATAGAGTCTTTGCTGTCTCTATTTAAAATAGAAATGAGATATAACCAGAAACCACAAGATATGGTAAGACCTATTGCTTATTGGAGTATATTGTTTATATTTGAATTTAAGTAGATATCTTTAACTTCATTACATTTTCGTTATCCAGGAAGTTTCCTTTGCTTTAAAATTAATAATTTTCTTGCAGTGTTACATATGTCTGTAGAGTAACAGTCTTAAGGTTCCTTAGTTAAGTGATGTTTTTTCCTTTTAATAATATTGGAACCTGTATTTTTTATTTAAAATATTCGTCTTAAAATTAAATAAGACACAGTTAACCCAGCCGTTTTAGTTATTGAATCATTTACTTACTATTTTAAAATATTTTTCCTAAAGGCAATATAGGGCCAAGCGCCATTTCTTTCCCAAAATCCAGTATTTTTCTTCAAACGAAATGCTGTGTCAAAATGTTGCTCTTATTGTAACAATGTATATTTATACACATACTTACGTAGACAGAAAAAGTAGAAATAATTGGCAAATAATAACTTTGAAAATTGCTGGTTTTTGCTTTCTTCAACAATCTTGACTCCTTGTCACTTTGCAGGGGGCGTTGCGCATTTCATTCTAAATATGTATGGTTAGTCTCTGAAAACAAATTGTATATAATATTTTTCTTTATTAAGCAAGTATAAGTAATAGGTCATTCTTAAAAGACTTCATATCTGCCTGAAACGTTAGGGTAACAGTACCATTAGTAGTCACCATACCAATAGTTGTCACTTAATTTCTTTAAAATTCGAAAATAAGCAAAATATCACTTTTATAGTATCTCTGGCGGCATCTATCAATAACAAGTAGTGTTTACTTTACAAAATTCCCTAGTTTACCCCTAGATAGCGCTTTCGGTTAGTGTGATGACATTTAGAATTGGCGGGAATCAGTCACCCTTATGATTCGCCCGAGAGTGTTGTGTTTTGTGCTAAGAAATCCAAGTTACTTTAAGGTAAGTACGTATGTACATGACATTAAGTAATTATTTTTATTTTGGAGTTACCTGGGGATTCTTAAATGTCTTCTTTTGTTGGTTCTACAGTTATTTATGTCAAATAAAACTTTTTTACATTATGAAAGGGGAGTGACATCTACTGGTTCTAGATTTTTACTATATACCAATGGTTGTCAAGAGCTGACACTAATGGTTATTTCTTTCAATACAATTTTATTACTTTTGAATGATTTTAGAATAAGTGCTAGGTTTTCTAGCTCTTGA
>MU184746.1:0-17943 GCA_016904865.1 Pissodes strobi
TATGGATATATGATGTTTTCGAAGTCTGTTTTAATGTCTTCAAACGTTAAAGTTTATTGTATACTTTAAGGTATCAAGCAGAAGAAAGATTATGGAATTGCAATAAGTTAGGATCTTATCTAGTCAGGGAAAGTGATAGAAAACCTGGATCGTATGTATTATCTTATCTGGGGCGTACTGGTATGAATCATTTTCGGTGAGTTTGAGTTCATCGTTTATTTTTTCTTTGCTTTGCTTAGGTTCTTTACATGATATGTCTTGTAAAACTATACTTAGGCTAAAAAATTAAAATAACTTAATGTTATGTTCGCAGAATAACAGCAGTATGTGGTGATTTCTACATAGGAGGGAGACAGTTTGTGTCGTTAAACGATTTAGTAGGTTATTATACCGAGTGCAGTGATTTACTCAAAAGAGAGAGGTTGGTACATCCCGTAGCCCCACCCGAACCTGTCAACGACAAAAAGGTGATAATTCAATCAATTTACCACTACTGATTTTATAGAGTGAACTGCGTGGATAACTCGCAACTGATTTCGACCTGCAACAAACGACGGTACACCGAAATTTATGAAAATTCAGTCACCTTACCACCTAGTCTTGGGTTTCTCTAATGTGGGAGAAAGTAGTTAACAGAACAAGTTACTCTCAAAAGAAGCATTCGTCTCCGTGTGTTAGCTAAATATTGTCAATAATTGAAACATGGAAGAGTCCATGATTTGTTTCACTATGAAGATAGGTTTCATATTTTCTTTTGCTGAAAGTTTCAATACTTTTATTTCTTTAACACCATGTAACTTATCGAGACATTTTTAAAATCCGCGAAGAAGAATAGAAAAGAGATAGGAAATCTCAACAAAATCAGTAGGTTTTTATTTTCAGTTGGCGAAAACTTTAGATAAATATAATTAATTATGAATTATTAATTGCTTGACATGCAAGAAATGACGTGAGACAAAACGTTGTTTTTATTATTTTATATGTTTGATTTACAACACTGGAAATCGAAAGGAATGGCAAAATAGTTATTAATAGTTCCTGTCATGCTGCAGAATACATATCATCAAATCATCAATTACTTACAACGCACGTTTAGAAGAACTCCACTCCAAAAAAAAATGTTTAAAAGTTCTTTTTAAAGTTACAGATATAACAAAAAATGTTTGGTTGATATTAAGGGTACAAACCAGTTTTTATACAATGAATTTTATTATTTCTGAAGGAAATCGATATGCCAGTGGGGTATGTTTAACCCTCTATTATATAGGTGTGTGAATAATATTGTCCGTATGAAAAGAAAAGCAGATATTATGTAATATGTAGCTGATACAAGGTTGTAAAATTTGGTCTTTCTCGGCTTCTCGGATGTTTTATTACATTCTCTAATTTTGAAACGTACTATAGCTGGTTTGCTTTTTAGTACTATTATTTAAACATGTTTTAGAGGGTGGTGGCAATATTACCTTATACTAAAATGCCAGACACAGATGAGTTAACATTTAAGAAAGGTGATATTTTCTTCGTCCATAATGACATGGACAATGGTTGGTTGTGGGTGACTGCTCATAGAACTGGAGAACAAGGTAATGTGGAAGGCTTCTACACTGAAAGTTTTTATCTTTAAATATGATCTATTAATTGCTTACTTAGAATTATTGTGGATTTAGTTGCTTTACTGCCTATAAGGAAACAGAAAAATCAAATTGAAATTTTTGGCACTGAGATAATTATTGCCTATGCACTCTAAAATTTGACGACCTAGTACAGACAGGTTGAAGCAATAATACTAGCAGATCTCTTGAGCATCGTTGCTCAATGTAAGGTCAGAGGTACAGTTAGGATATAAGCCCTTACATTGTTATTACTTTCTCAAGTTTTTGGTGTATCCAAATATATTTCATAGTCCAAGCATATAGCCCTCTTAGGCACAATAGCACATGCTATATATTTTTAGGTATGATATTCCGTGAACTTGTGGAGGACTTAGATGATAGTATAGATCCAAACACTGTGTTTCCCTGGTTTCATCCAAATTGTACAAAGAATGAAGCTGTAGATCTGTTAGTTAAAGGCGAGTATACAACGTGCATGCCAATTATAATTACATTTAAGAAATTACCTTAACCAACAATATATTTTAGTTATTCGTTTTATTAAAACGAGCTTTTATATGTTGGTATTGACAATATTGACATTAAAAATGTACGTTTGGAACATAAATGTTTGCAGTAATATAATTTATCAAGTAAGTGAATAAATAATGTTATATTTTAGCTGGTCCAGGAAGCTTTTTAGTACGACCTAGTGATAATTCTCCTGGGGATTACTCATTATTTTTTCATATTAATAACCAGATTCAACGATTTAGAATTGAGAAGAAAGGTGTTAGGTAAGCATAGTATATTGGAAATTATTTAAGTTGCATCAGTTTACCTTTTGCACCCGTTAAAAATATATTTCTTTGTTTATATTTTTATATGGACGTTTGTTGAAATAGTTTCCGAAAAATAATTTGCTGAAAAATGGCTCAGTTAAAATATATAGTTTAGGTTTATGTCAGGAATCAGTTTCGTCATAGCAAACCAAATAAATATTATGTTAAATACAGATCTCTCTAAATTTGATAGTATGCAAAATTTTTAGGTACCTAATGGGAGGCAGAATTTTTGAGTGTCTAGATGCCGTAATAAACAGGTATAGAAAGGAACAAATTGTAGAAGGATACACTTTACAACACCCGGTGAGTAAACAGTAGCGCTTTGCTATAAGCAATCATGATAATAATAACAATCAAGCCATCGAATATTTTTTTAAATTAAAAATATCTAAAGACTGACGCACTTTACTTTATCCGCTGTTGAAATCCGAGCCAGACCATCACCGGCCCAGTGTTTTAACAGAATATGGATTGCTCCCATATGATGCAGGTACGGGGTAGTTTGTGTTTGAAACACCATTGGGACCATCCAGTGGCTTACGTTGCAGATCTGTTTTAAGCCTTTTGAACGTACTAACGACTCGATGTATCGTGCCATTGTATAAACGGATAAATAAAATTACAATAATTATTTAAATATATGCTTTTTGCACATTAACTCGAGAATGATCTGTTAATAAAAATGTATTAGATAGGCAAGTGCCTGATTTAAATATTTTTAAAGACGAGTGTTTCTGAGCAGTTTTGTTGGAAGCGATATTTCAAATATTGATGCATTTTAATACCCATTTAGACAAAGCTTTAAAAAAATCGTTGTAGTAAATGTTTTCAGTCAAATATCGTAAAACTTTCTGACCCCGGTGTTGTTTAAATCGCGGATTGTATTTTAAAAATTATAGATTGTTTAATTCGTGTTACCCGAAATAGCTGTTCGCAAAAATAAAAATTATTTAACGCAGTCGATAATATATACCTAATATTTGTGTCTGAGAAATCGTATTTTGCCTATGTGTGGATGAGGAATGCATTTCATGTTCTGGCTAACTCTAGCATCAAGAATTACCAGGGGCCACAGTGTTTTCATAGTAGGAATGCAAAGCAAATCGTATACATTTTAAAAAACAAACTCTATGCCCCTAACATATTTAAATTATGTTCCGAAAATTGCATTGCATTAAGGCATCTTAAACTACTTGTTTCAAGAAAAATCGATTTTCTATTTTCGGCCTTTTCCATTATGTAAACTCTATATGGGGTTATAAGTAGTCATTGTCTCATTCCTTGTCACAATAGACTGTTATACTGTTTTTATTTACGTATATTCTATTTATGAGAGTATATATGCAATACATTCTTTGCGTTGGATAACTGAGAAATTCACTAGCGTCTTCTGACAGCGATAAGTTTTGACCTTTTCTGGTCGGTTCCACGACGCGACCCGACGTTGGCCGAATCGGCAGAATTACCCATGTGTTTGCGATACTCTGGATCCATTGTAACCCTCTGATAGGTCAGTGCTTAGATAGTGTGTTTGTGATGCAAAGGTTGCTGGTTCGGTCCCCATCAGTGCCAAGCTATGTTTTTAATTCTTTTTTAGGTTATGTTTATAAGTTTTTTTCCTTGATTTTAGGTATGCCTTGGGTTAGGCTTTGTTAGCATTTGGTTAGTTTCCTTTTCTTGAGCCCCCGTAGCGAGCGCAGCGAGCGGAGGGCCATGCGAAACAGCTTAATTATCGCCGACATTCGGCCAGTCGCCGAAGATCACCAGAAAATATCAAAACAGATCCCTGTCTGAAGACGCTAGTAGAAATTCTGACACCAATCTATCTCCCCTTAATAATTTCCAAATAGAAGTGGAAAGTCGTAAATAAATGCACCTGCGATGCTATACATATTTCTTTGATTCAGACTGCTTTTCAGATACCGGCGAATTTTTAAGGTTCACCATGTTTCTCATCACCTTCAAGTGATTCTAATCCGAATTACGTTTATTCAATCTCTTGTGGTCAAATAAGAAGGGCATAGATAACATCCTAACGTGTGGAATTCTCCTACTTTGCAAGAATCATAATGACAGTTCGGTATTGCAATTTCCATATTTCATATGTTTCGTTTCTTACATCTTTCATAAAATATATCAAAGTTGTTAATCTCAAAATTATAGTTAATGGTGCTCATCAGAGTAATAACTTGCTAGACATTTCCACCGTAAGCGCTAAGGTTAAGCCGAAATTTTGCAGCGTCTACGTTTACTACTAATTTAGGTTCTATTTGTCATAAATCTGCACAACCTTATATAATTGAATTGAATACAACCTTGCTGTATTATAATTCCTTTACTTTATTGCAGCTAGTTGTAGATGGTAGTAAGCAACTCGACTGGGTTCCGGAAAATCAGAAAGCAAAATCAGAAGCAGAAAAAATTTATGCTACTCTGAGAGAATGTCGAGATCAAGCTGGATTAAAGAAAATGAGAGGCATAAAAGTATGTTGGGATTTAGTCATTATTAGATATACCACAGTAAATAAATACAAAAATGGTTATGGGATCTATTATATTTAATAAAAAAAAGAAAATCTAATCATTATTGGGAATTATTGATTACAGTTTTTCATTGCAAACTATAAATTTTAATCCTTTATGTATTTATTGACTTCTAATTATAGCATCAAGGATATCTCCATAGAAAATCAGATAAGGGCGCCAAAAAGTGGAAGTTGTTATATTTTGTGCTGTTGGTAGATGGTACAGATACCCATTTATGCTTTTATGATAATCCAAAGAGGACTAAACCGAAGGGTTTAATCGATTTGTCTTGTGCTTATTTATATCAGGTACGTTTTGATGTAATGCTAATTTTTCCTAGATCAGAGCACTGAAGAAATCTTGAATCAGCAGGTTTATATGTATAATGTTTATTAATAAGGTATGCATTTTCTGCATATTCGTTAGAAACAATCAATATTGATGAATAAACATATTAAGTATCGAAAACTGGTTTATTTTATTAACGATATTTCGTCACTTAATCCTTAAGCAGGGAATTAGCAATATTTTCTGATTTACTGGAATTGGCATTATCCTTATTTTTTACAATGTTATTTGATTTTTTAATCCCATGGGGAAATACTTAAATTCAACTAATTTGAAATATCGGTGCGTCAATTTCCGGAAGTCACAAAATCGTTTCCTACTTCATCTAAGAAAAATATTCGGAAAGTTCGCCACCATCAGTGGTCTTTTAAACTTATCTTGACAAAATTCCTAAAAACGACGTTCATCTTCTATTGATCTAACATAGCATTATCTATAGTGGACACAACGACATTTCTTATTGAATGCAAACTAATGATAAGTTAAATACAGTTTAGTAATCTTATTACGGTACTATAGTTAAATAAGTAAACCCGCTTATATTATCTTAATGGATAGGAAATATCATAATTGTGTCATAGGTCCACGACAGTCTCTGGGAAAGATCAAACTGCCTTCAAGTCGTTGAAAGGGCACTGCCGTGTTTGGCCACTGCTACTCACTTAGCTGCCCGTTCGCCTGAAGAGTGTCAGGAATGGATCAATGCTTTAAAGCCATTATGTGTGCCTCAATTGAGCAGAGCCACTGCCAAAGTAAGTGCTTTTGATAGGGTTTTATTTTATTGTAAACAGCGAGTTCAGGGTGGTTACTAAAACTTTTTTGGAAATTTGGTTTTGATTTTTGCCGTTATTAAAATCGTATGCATTTTATATTATCCATATTTAGATCAAAAAAGGTTAAACTAACTCATATTTGTTGAATTTTTGTATTCTGCATCCAATTCTAAATATATTGAGATATTGAAAAAAAGTAATTATAACAAACTTAGGAAAGAATATGTAGAAGTGTGGAATATGATAAAATTCTTCTCCACATATCTTGTGCTCCTAGAACGTTGGCAATAAGTTGCATGCAAATTTGTCTTCATCTTTCCTAAATAACGATTTTGAGTTTTGTCAAACCATTTTCGTATATTCTTAAATCAACATGTTTAAAATATTATCTTCTAGGGAAATCGCGGTCTATAAATAAATACTGGTAAGTTTGTATGTGGAAAATGTATGTACGCCAAATAGCTCATCAAAGTATGATAATATCCTTATTGTTTGTAAGAATTAGGACATCTTACAAATATTTGCATTTAAGCAGAAATAGGTCTATACTTTGACATTAAAGAATTGGATCCTGCTTTAAAAACTGGACAAACAACTTAGCAATTTTTAGCTCTTCTGGATATTCACCACTGATAAAAATATTATTAATTAATTTAACAGGATTTTTTGTTAATGAGTTTTTAAAATTTAAAATGTCAAATACAGTGATAATATCATGCCCAGGGCTACTGTTTCGTTTAAGGTTATTTATTACTTCATTATTTTCTTTTTCATTAGTATGGTTTAAAAATAAGTTTGCATTGCAAGCAATTTCGTCAAATGTTAAGTCCAAAGTATTTATATTCTTTGTTAAATTTTTTATTTCTTAAATGATATTTCCCCCACTTTTGAAAAATATTTTTTCTACAGCCGCGCGCAAAATAACTAATTACTAAAATGAAATGAAATCGCAAAATCGACGAATTCCGCGGATCCTTATTTTGCGCTCTAGCGCGAACATGGAAAAGAAAATTCTCACTTTTTCCGTCGAGTATGCTATGAATAGTCATGGCAATCGAAAATAAATAAATGACAGTCGTGCGTTTATTATTGTTGCTGGCACTTCTGTTCTAGATATGCCCGAATAATATGTCAAAACTGACAGTCATTTGCAAATTTCAGAATAAGTATAGAGAAAAATGTGCATGTAATTTTAAAAAATGGGGCTGTAGAAAAAGTTCTGTGTGTTTTTCGAGCGCAAGGTAAGATTGCCGTTTTCGAAAGATTACTGCGCTCCGATACGCGTCACGCAGGAACATTCTTTCTCAAGCAGCAATCCGTTACTTTGCGCTCTAAATACACAAATAACTATATTAAGATTATCAGCTATATCCATTGTACTATTTATAATTTGACCATCAACATTTAATTTTTCTATTTTGCCCCTCTTGCTATTAGGTTTTATAAATCCGTTAATAACGTTCCATTGCTTTCTTGGGTTGTTTCCTGCTTTTTCCCATTTGTTTTTAAAATATATGTTTTTTAGAGATTTTATTTTATTATTTACCATGTTTTCTTTGCTTTTTAAACTCGTTTTCAAGCGCTTCATTAAATTGATATTTTCTTGAGAGTATATATGTTTTGGTTGTTGTCTAATCATTTCGATTAGTTGTGGTGTAACCCATTCATTGTTTTCATTACATTTTATTGTTTTTATATTTAAAGATTCTTTTTTTGCCTTATTATAACATTGGCAAGGTCTTGAAAAAGTGTTAATAATTGTTGTTTTAAAAGATTGTTAAAATTCTGTTTATATTTTTCTAAGTTTGAAATTTGTTTGGTTAATCTGATTTTTTGTTTATGACTTTTTAGGTATGTTTTAATTTCAATGTCTAGTTTGTCATGGTCAGATAAGCAATATTTATGTACGTTTACACTGCATTTTGTTTTTGATGCTGTGCACAATTAAAGTACATGTATTGTTGGTTACCCTAGTGGCATGTTGTCTTCCTATTTTATTAATTATACCGAACCTGTTTAGAGAAATTAATTCTTTATATTCTTTTGTAAGATTTGAATTTACATCTAATAAATTAATATTAAAATCGTCTACAATAATATGGTTATAACGATATTTATACATTATATATTAAATTTTATCAAGATATTCTTTACCATTAAGAGACGATGGTCGATAAATAACACTAAGTTTGAAGTTTGCAATATCCACACAGATCCAATTTGTGGGGTCTTCAGGACTGCTGCAATCTACTTCCCTATACTTTATAGTATTCTTTATGTATATCAGAAATAAATTAAAATGTAGGATAACCGCAAAACAGTTCAATAATTTGCTTTTAAACATTGTAAGTGAGTGCGCAATCACTTGGATCTAGTGGGGGATTCCTATTTAATAATTGTAATGGCGTCTCTGTTGTACTATTCATTTCATAGTTTGTACTGTGGCTATCAATATAAAATAGATCACTACAGCTGAGCTGTCGATTAGGGATTTTGAAGCGAATTTGATTCTGTAATGTAGGACAATATGTTTCCACTCACAATCTTTTAAAGAGAAGAAAGATCACTAATTATCCTATGATGAGATAGAGAGGGAAGGTCAGAGTCACCAGACCCTAACCTGAAGTGATAAAATCCAGAAAATTTATGTTGAACCTTCTCAATTCCTGCTCACATTCATGTGGGCATTATGAAAAGGTGCTCATACTGGTGAGTCATACTCAATAATAGATCTCACCAAAATGTATTCTTAGTAACCTGAATTATATTTGACCAGAAGCTAGATCTAAGAGTAAAACCCAAAACCTTCAAGGGCCTAGTTGTAACATCCCTAAGCGGAACCTTCTCGTCGAAAATAACTCCAAGATTCTTAACATTACTGAATATTAAGTATATCAAGTCGAATTTTATTGCGAAAAAAACTAAAGAAGTTGCACATTTTTAGATTTAACGCCAAACAATAATTCATCTCAGTCCAATGCACAAGACACTCAAGGTTCTGCTGCAGCTTGATATCATCTGCTAGTAGCAAATAATTACACAATGAAAAGTATTGGCTAACAAAATAAATTATATAATAGTGGGGCTAGCTACCTTGCGGAACCCTCAACCCTCGAATAATTGCTTAATTAGACCGTTTGGAACGATATTATTGTCTAAAATATCGGGAATAACGCACTGTACAGAATCAGTTAGTTTTCTGCCTGTACATTAAACTGAATCTAACTTCAACTGAATTGTTAATCGCTTTTTGCCTAAGTCACTTTATTTACGTGAGTCACATGGCCAATCGTGGTTGCCATTTTACTTCGTCAAAACGCAAATGCTCATGAATTCTTTATTTGAGAGATGAAAGCAGTTCTTATGGGAACACACATGACACAGTCGGCATTGTATCGCTTAAACACGTCTGTCATCTTACATTTGTTGCCACATTTTATGTTGTATTACTTATATAAAATAGCTAAATTTTGGCCCTTACATTTATCGTAGAAGCTAAGCGATAAAAATGTACACGAAATGGCTAGCACTTCTACTTATTTATGATAACGTGAATATATGATCTACCATAGATTTTAAAAATCTAAGAACTTACAGACCATAAATTGTTAAAACTTATTCAGCTTTTACTTATGTGATCAATGAATATTTGTATTGCTGATTTATTCCATATTTAATTATTTTCTTGTATTCTTCTTTTTTTTCTAGGTTCCAAGGCTAAGGGAACTTCGTTGTCTTAGCCTGCACATTTTGGATGCCCACAGGCTGCCATACAAATTAGTGCCACTGCCGTATGTAACTATTCAATTTAACGGTCAAGTCAGGATTGCAAGAACTCGGGCGAAAAGTACGCCGGATCCTGTATGGGATGAAGAATTTTTATTTGAGTAAGTATGCTGAGACGGATTTAGTAGTCCGTCTATTTCTAGTTGATAAGTTAAATGCTTTTTTTTACAAATGCGATTCTTGCATTTTTTGTAAGGAATGTTGACGCTATTTTCAGATAATGCGATCGTAATTTAAGTATTGATTCAAAAAAACATAAAAGGTAATGTTGCTAATGATAAACATATAAACGTATCCTCGCAAGATTTCATAATATATTGTTGTTTACTGGCTTCAGTGAAATGTCTTTGTAACAGAGTCCGGTATATACATCAAGTTTATTCGTACAAAACGAAAAAAAGCTTATATTACAAATAAAATCTGCAAAATGAGAACTATTTTCAGCAGAGCTTTCTAAACGGGTAACTTTAAGAATCTACGCTAGGATCCAAATATTTAATGAATGCCGTTTCCATAGAAATTATCTTTTAAGTCTTGACAATGGTAGAACAAATTATATTTCTTATTTCACTTCGCCAGCAATTTAGTTGGTCATTTCATTTTATTATTATTTTTTAAATGCTTCTATTATATAGCAAATTGGTGTAGATATGTTGAGAAACAGATTGTTATCCTATTCCTCCACTATAGTTAGTTTTATGGAAAATTTCTCTGTAGGCCGCTTTGGTCCTGACCTCTGGGAGTAAATTTCACAAGTGCTAATTTAGTGACCCTAAAGATGATATAGCGCAAGTGAACGAGTCTTGATAGATTCCGTCAGGGTAAATCTCTGAAGATGGTTATCATTAACTGAAATCAGGTCAAAATCCTTGAGGATTTTCTACGTTAATCAAAACTTTTAAAATTATATAGTTCCAGTGGACCGATCACGAATGAGATCAGGGTCAAATCCTGAGGATGGGTATCAATAACCGAAATTTATGAAAGTGCTCTACCTTTACCTAACCTTTAAAATAATATAGTCTAAGTGGACGATAGGCTATACAGGCTGAGCCGCAATTACGGTCATGTTTACATGTAAATGTCCATAAAAAAATCTTAGGTCGATTGTGTTTTTGATTTCCGAAGAATTTGGCAATCATCACCGACTTGAGCTATAACATATTTAGGGGCATGTTCCCCCACGGCCGAGTGGTGTATTAGGAACCCCGAGGCGCCACAAATTTCCGGCTATGACGTTACTAAGGCCTACGCGCCATAAATTTCTGGTCATGTCATCGGTCAACCTTAGTCCACTTGAAACATATCATTTTAAAGGAGATGTAGAGCAAAGACTTCAGTTTCGGCCATCTTCATAAGTCTACATCATAAATTCCTGGCTACAACGACATCAAGATACTTGGACCATATAATTTAAATCTATCAGCGAACTGTGTCATTATATGGAATCTGCGAACGGGCCCATTTTATGGAATCTGGCCTAGCATCCTGAATATTAGATATTATTCATATATCATATGCTAAATATAATTATGATATTTAAAAGTCTTGGCGTCTTGTGAGGGATCGAACCCGCAGCCTCTCGTCGCAGGGCAAACCTAATTACTTCTAGCCCATTGACGAACTTTTGTTGAAATGCTGCATTTGAAGGTAAATCAAATCAGATAGCTGTTATAAGATATTAATTCAAGTCGTAGCATATAATCATTCATATGCTGAGTGCTTTAAATATATTTACATTATATAGATTGCTTCCAAAAATTGTCTGCAAATACATTAGCAATATTATGCTTTTAAAATAATTAATTCCTAAGTAAAAACTTAATATTTTAATATAGTTGTCAAATTTAGTGTAGGTGTTGAGAAAAAAATGCATAAACGCCATTTATAGGCTATGAAATAATTAGATATGTTAATGCTTCACGTTTTTAAGCATTTTCAGGTTTTTCAGTTTCTTCAGGGTCACTAAATTATCACTTGTGCAATTTACACTCTGGTGCCAAGAGCGGAAGCGGTCCTACACTGAAATTTTCAGTAAAACTGAAGTGCAGAAGTAGGTAACAATTTGTTTCACACCCATGTTTCATATTTTTGTGATGAATTCATCCCTTGATGTTCCTTTTATGCCACTTGAATCTGTAATTAATAGGACCGGCTGAGTCTAGTACAAATCCATACTAGTTCAACTTATTGACCCTAATGAAACCAAAATTCCAAAAAAATATTTTATGTTTCGAAGGCAAAATTGCTTTCGCTTTCAAATGTTAAATTTTAAAAATGAAAATGCTGAATAAAATGTAACGCTTATAACCGTAAGTTTGCAATTTTGGTTTATAATAATTGGTGTTTGTGAACAAATTAGTATCTACCTTATACAACGTTTCCAGTATCGAATGGGCGCAATACTTCAAGGCTGACTCCTCCGGATGAAAGGAAACCGATTTAGATCAATTTGTTTTGGTGCAGCGCGATCACATATAATATCCACCCTTAAATTTTTTTATTTTAGATGTGGAGAGCATAGAAGTGTATATTTTCACACACTTTGTTTTGAGCGTATAACAACTTTGGAAATTCATTACTATAGAGAGGAGATCAGACATTTTAATTTTTTAAATGTAACACTTTGTATATAAATTCAATTCCAAACCTTATTATAACCGAAACCAAAATGCATCCGTTGTCGAGATATTGACGTTTATCCTATCTTAGATTTTCATAATTTGTCATCTGATATCAGCTTCCGGTTAAACAGGAAGTGCCTGAAAGTCGTAAAATGTATACTTCCAGACAAGGGCGTAGCATGCATGGATGGGAGTGATGCGTCGCATCCCTTTAAAAAATCTCAAGTTCCACAATATTCAGTTGTCTTTTATTTTATTTTTATTTCTATACAATAAATTTCCATCCCTCATGCTTGTCTGGAATTCTTCGGCGCAGTACATACCAAATACTTATCGAGAAAAAAAAATATTAATTAAATTCATCGACCGCGACCACCCCGATTCAAAGAAACCTGGAGCGAACGAAAAATGTGATTCAAGGATGCGTCGGTGTACCTGACATCAATCGGTCGGGAAATATCATTGTGTTGTCTGCGGGTGGTTAATGAACCTTCTCTAGGAGAATGGCTAAATTGCGGTAAATTTTAAGTGCGGTAAGTTTTATAATAAATAATAATAATAAAATGCTTTATTTGCTCAGTTACATTTAAAATGTTTAGCATTGTCAAATAAAAGAAAATATAAATATTATGTGGAGGGTACAACCCAAATTGACTTAGTTAAATTAAAATTATATAAAGTACATTTAAATGTATAAATATTCAAAAGATATAGATACAGATTAAAACATGTCTATCATACAAAAATATAAAATAAAGTAAAGAAAATCACAAATGGTACGAAACTCAGACAATAGGTAAATAAGTATAAAATTCCTCAAGATTATACGGGCAGACATCCAGGATTAGGGCTTTTACATGATGTTTAAAAATTGTTAGGGGAAGGCTTTGTGTAGCTGGAGGCAGAGAGTTAAATAGCTTTACTGAGTTGACTTTAAAGCTCTTATGAGTTAAAGTTAATCGATGTTGTGACATCAACAAAAGATTATTGTATCGAGTGTCATATTTATGTCTGTACCCAACTGTAATGAATTCAGAATAGTGTGTTTTTATGTATAATAGACATTGGTAAATATACAAACCAGGCATTGTTAAAATTTTCAATTGTTTGAATAAAGGTCTACAGCTGTCAGTCGAATTTTTATTACACAATATTCTTATAGCAGTCTTCTGCATTTTAAAAACCTGTATCCAGTCTGTCGAATTACCCCAAAAAAGAATGCCCTACGATAGCTTTGAATGAAACAGAATCATGTATGCAGTCTAGCTGACCTCGGAGGGAGCCATTCCTGAGATTCGCCGTAGAAGGTAGAGAATAGAAGAAAGTTTGCTCAACAGCTGACTAATACGGGGCCCCCAGGTTAATCGGCTGTCAATCCAAACGCCAAAGAACCTCACATGAGTTGCTTCCCTTTCCTTGAGGGAGAAGGAGACAAGCTCATTTTTGTCCATGTTAAGACACAAATTATTATCTGCAAACCACATGAGATCATTAGTTGTTAAGCCCGCAGCTGCTTGAAGTTTTGAAATATCTTTTCCACAACTAAGAAGTGTGGTATCATCAGCATATTGAATTACTCTGTGGTCTGTCATGTGAGCTGGAAGTTCATTGACATACAGGACAAACAGCAGAGGCCCCAATACAGATCCCTGTGGCACTCCTGCACAAACTGGCAGAGACAATGAGGTGTCGCCCCCATGCTCAACAAGTTGTGCTCTGTTAGAGAGGTATGAATCAATAAGTCTCAGAACATTACCCCTTATACCATAGTGTACCAGCTTGCTCAGCAGGATATGATGAGCCACACAGTCAAACGCCTTTGAGAGGTCGTAGAAAATTGCTGAAATATTTTTACCATCCCCAAAGTGCCTAACTATGTGACTCACCAGCTCCGCAAGAACATCACTGGTAGACCTATTCTTTCTGAACCCAAACTGCAATGGGGCCAGAAGTTTATGTTTTTCTAAAAAGTTTGAGATCCCATTACTCAAACACATCTCTATTGGTTTCGACAAGACTGGTACAATTGATATGGGGCGATAATTAATTTTAAGTTCTTGGTGATGCGATTTAGTACACATCTCGCCGTATTTCGGCTGTTCTATCGTCGGCGTTTTCTGGTGAGAAATGTGACTGTATTATCGAAAAACTATTCCGTACTTCTTTTAGTAATTTACCTTTTAGTGACAAATTACAAATTATTAAATTATATAAAATTAAAAAAATTTTAAAGTTAAATTCTATGTTTTTGTATCCGCTTTTGTTATTCAATAGTGAATAAGCACACAAAATGTTTTGCTGCTAATATAATAGGTATGACCTATTGCTGATTCATTGTTATATCCCATGACATAAAAAAGGTAATAGTTATTAACAAAGTTTGGGTGCGGTCCCAGACAACGCCGACGCCTATTTGTTGAAAATGCCCGCCTTATTGGAATAGATAATGGTTGATTTTCGCGTTTAGTAGAATACGAATTCGGAATTATGTGTGTATTTTTGCTGAAATTATAAGATTTTGTTTGGGTTAGTTGGGTTATAATAATTTGAATATAGATTAGTAATATTTTATTTATTATCATCACCAACAGTGAGAAAATTTAATGTTCACACATGGCGCTAAAATGTAGTCAATAAGCGTTAATGTTAGCCGTGATCCTTAGCCGCTCGTTTTTTCGTCTGCGGCGCACTTTCCACTTTTTGCTCATTACATCCCTTAATGTTTTCCGCACGCTACGCCACTAGTTCCAGATCAACCGGAAGCTAATGCCAGACTATAGGTTATGAAAAATTAATTAAGACGAAAGTGAAAACTGTTTCTAAGTTAAGTTGTGCAAATATTCATTATTTGTCTCAATTTCGAACGTTCAACGACGAAGATCAGCCAGTACGAAAGTTGCTCCAGCTTAGATTACCTCTTATTATTACTTAAAAAATAAGCATATATTTGTGTTTAAACTACTGACATTAGGTTTGTTCTAGTAGCGATTTCAAACGGTACAAAGCCATCCGGAGTTTGCGCATAACGATATAAGCGTCGCTTATATTGCTATGCGCAAACTCCGGATGGCTTTGTACCGTTTAAAACCGCTGCTAGAACAAACCTATTATATGATATTAAATTAAAATTGTCGCTGTTTCTTGACAACTCGTGTCACAGTGTACTGGTGTGGGTACAAGGGCTAGATTGAAAATAATCGGATCTATACCAAACCAAGTATTGAAATTTATTATGAAAAGAACAATTGAACACGAACCAGAAAAATATGGTGTAAAACCATAATAATAACCATCATACACATTTGAATCCTACGAAATATAATGCAAAAATGCTGGAGGTAAGGTTCTAGGAGACTTTTCATTTTGATAAGAAAACAACCATGACGTAAGAAGTGGATTCCTCTAGTTAAGAACTTCTGCCGCATTATAAGATCCTTTACACAAATAGTGCACTATATAAAAATCGGCCTTTCCCATTGGTCGATCCGCATGGCCCTCCGTTCGCTTCGCTCGCAACGGGGGCTCAAGAAAAGGAAACTAACCAGGTGCTAACCCAATCTAACCCAAGACATACCCAAAATCAAGAAAAAAAGCTGTTTAGAAACATAATCTTTAAAAAAAAAATAAAAAAAAGCAACGGGATTCGTACCCGCATTTTCCGGCTGAGACCCAACGATTTAAACCCCTACACCACTAGAGCTCTCGATAGAAATCGATTGCATCACGCAGACATATCGTAATACGAGATGGATCGACCAATAGGAGAGGTCGATTTTTACATAGTGCACTATTTGTGTAAAGGATCTTTAAATGCACTTCTGCCCATCTTTCTTTCTGTTTCAGTCTCGTACATTTTATATCGACTAGAATCAATAATTTTTTAATTGATGTTATACAGTAACTGTGTTCGAAGGATATGCAGAATTAAACAAACAAAAAGAATAACTAAGCTGCAATATCTACATTTATGAGTAATAAAAATGGTTATATGTTTAAGAGTGAAAGTTTTTGAAGTGAAACTTCTTATCGCGCGTCGGCAGTAAAATTTGAAGGTCGCGACACACGACGAGCGACACGACCTGGCGGAACGAAACATATGAGAATATTGTTATTGTGATATCTTTGTTAGTTTACAAGCAAAAAATATGGGGACCTTTTCAAGACATAAGCGAAACTTTTATGAAGAATATTTTTTTTTTCATTTAGGCCTTCCCTTTTTGTTAATTGAGTGGTATATTTTAAAAAACTACTTTTTAACCAAATCCGTTACGATATGTATAAGGCTAGGGCGTTTAAGTTTAAGAAGTTTCAATTCAGATATGCGCACATAGTGCACACGTTTTTTTTCATCAAGAAAATAGATCGTTTTCGGCATTGGCCTGTTCTGTTATAGTTATGAACAATGGGTTCTATCTTACAGCCATCGATGGGAAAATATTTCCATTTTTTCGCGGTGAAAATGCCAAAATTTTAACCATCAATGTAACTATGATACTACATTGTTAACGGGCGGAAAATGTGTAATAGTATTCTAAACTCATATTAAGTCAAATGGCTGCTAAAAATGATGTTTAAATTGAAATATTTGAAAAGCTTTCTCTAAGAAGCCCAGATGTCTGGAATCTGGAAATGGTGAGAGAGTGGCCTTGAAAGGCCACGACACTTAGGCCCTGTGGTCCCCCTGTACATCCTCCCTAGATCAACCAATCCGTCTAGGCCATCGCCCAGCCTAGTGTTGTAAACAAGGCGGCGATGTTGGCCGAGGAGACTGTTCGGAGAAAAGCCATGGTTCATCATCGTTCTCCCAAAATGGATTTCCTTAGTTCCGAAACAGCGTCGCAATCGCAGAACAGATGCTCTATTGATTCATCCTCCTGTTCACAGCCTCCGCATAGAGGTGTCTCAATAGTCTCATTGTGTATAGATGCTTCCTTAGCTGGCAGTGTCCAGTCAGAAACCTCCCATGAGTCGTAGGTTCTTCCTTGACATACCCAGGAACCCAGGTATGCCTTTGCTGCAGATGTATGGGAAAAGTGTATCGCACATGTATAAGAAGAGGAACAAAGATCAGATACAGGTCAGATACTGTGATAAAATAATCAGATATTATTCATCTCGGCAGGGACAGTTCTAGTAGTGTATACGCGTTTCTTGACTCGGAATCTGACCTTGACGCGCCTTCTCAATCGTTCCATTAAGATAAATAATTTTAAACATAAGTACAAGAATATATTTTTTCAATTACACTATGTCATACTTTAATACATATAATGTTCAATAGGCTTGGTTCCGATTTATTACGATTTTTTGAAGTGAAACTTCTTAACGCCCGGCCCGCCGGGAGTAAAATTTGAAGGTCGCGAACGCAGCGGGCGATACACAATGAGCGACACGACCTGGCGGAAGAAAAATATGAGAATATTGTTATTGGGATATCTTTGTTAGTTTA